>JABUQX010000788.1:0-5000 GCA_015478945.1 Trachelipus rathkii
CCATCTTCCAAATTGAACCATGAACCTTTCAACAGGATTCAGCCTCAGCAGCGCACAAGCAAGGTCTGCTCAAGCTAGGCCCAAAGTTAATGTTTCCCATTTTTTAAACAAGCCCCAATTTTAATCATTTAGATCTGTGGTCTCAAAGGTGGGGTATGCATACCCTTGGGGGTACCTCAAAGAAATAGGCTCACGATCACTTGCGAGTGTATGATCGTGTATCATGTGAGTGAGAGTTTCTTTCACTGGTCGCTGTCTTATTAATTATAGGCCTATAGTGGGTACAACTTATAATTATTTTCGTTTTAGGGTTAAATGAGTCAAATGAGATTTTACTTCATCAGCGGGATTCGAAACACTGGACTCCGCGGTGCTGAGTTAACAGTAACCGGTCGCCTTATCCACTATGCCATCCACGTTCCAAATAAAGAACGTTTCAAGTGTAGTTTTTAAAGCTCCCGTTTTTTTCAATCCGTATGCGATCAAAAAAGTTTGGAGATCGCTGCTTTAGATTACAAATTATGGGTAGTTTTATTAGTGTGTATGGTCTGCTCAAGACGACACCCAAATATTTGTTCTTTAAGGCAAACTTTAGTGGGTGGGTGAAGAACTTTGACAGTAAACGACTGGCCCAACAGACTTATGGCTTATGGCAAAAAATTGTCATTTTAAATGACTTTTTTTTTTTTCATAACGGTTGTATATTATATCGTGTAGATATTAAATGGAGCTGCTTATTTGTTTTTATTTGACGCCACTATTTGTATGTAAAAGTATTTTTGGAAGTACTTGATATATATATATATATATATATTAAAATATATATATATATAATATATAATATATATATATATATATATATATATAATATATATTTATATATATATATATATATATATTATATTATATATATATATATATATAATATATACTAATATATATATATGGACATTTATAAGTGGTTGACTCTTTTAAAATTAGGTTAGGTCAATTTAGGTTAATTTGGTTAGGTTAGGTTACCCAAAAATTTAATGTATTTACCCTAAAATTATTAAAATAACGATACATTAAATATTGATTTTCGCTCCCGGAGTCAACCACTTATAAATAAGCCTATATTATATATATATATATATATCATATATATATTATATATATATATATATTATATATATACATATATATCTATGTATATATATATATATATTAATATATATATATATATATAATATATATATATATATAATATATATATAATAGTATATAATTTTACTATATACCAAAGTGTTTCCCAATATATTTGATATAATTTTATTTTCTTGTGCATATGCTGAATTGAGAGGATTCCCGTTTATTTGAAATGACAGGTTTTTATTTTCATAATAATATTACAAAATACAAGCTAAATAAATATAAATCTTTGTATTTTTGTTGATATACTTAGTGGAAGGGAAAGGTGTATTAAATTTTAAATTAAACTTAACCCGCAAAATGTTGGTTTGCAAAAAATTGAGATATTTTCATAGTAAAATGCGACTAAAATTTGCTTGGAAATAAAAATGATTTAGTGGCTGGATTTAAAAACTTAATCAATGGAATTTGTTAGGCTTAAAAATGTTTTTTTTTGTTTTGGTTCCTTTGAGATTTTAATTAGTTGACAGAGTAGAGAGATTAACTTTTTCCATTTTATTAGTCCTTTATAAAATAAAAGTTTGTGTTTTGAGTTGATATCATTGATGACTTAATAAATTTGAGAGAATCATATGGACTGTGACAAAAATTTAAGATTGCTTTGGGATGTTGAGTGGAATGTTTTTAAATTCATATTTCTGCACTATGAAAGAACTAGATATGCATAAATATTAAAAGAAAAGTTAGTATATTTTTTTTTTCATAAATAAGTTAATTTTTTTTTTCTTTTACTTAAAAAAAATATATCATTAATGATCAATTAGTTTTTCATTAAAATATTTTATTTTATACAATTATAATCATAGTGTTATTCGTTGTTACAGGGCCAACAAATCAACTGGTATGTCCATCAACAGCTATACTTCGTTTTATAAGAATTCTTCTATCGTATTATTTTTAATTGATATTTAAAATATTACAAGAAATATATATTATATTCCTTGCTGGTCACTGTAATTTTTATTATATTATTACTTATCTGTTAATGAAGACCTTGACTTCGTTTATTTTTTTTTTTTTCTTTGTTAGGTAACTAAAAAAAATTAGGATTTTCAGATTTTCTTACAATCTTTTATCTTAAAAAGTATTAGATTTTCAAACTGTCCTTTATAGATTGCGTAATTAATATTTTAACAATTGAAATTAAATATCAAGAAGAATAAAATAATTATTTAAGAAATGAATGTTTATATAGGCTTTTGGCCTCTTTACAATAAATTTAACACAACTCTCTGTGGAAAAAAATGGTTTTGTCACCAATGCAGAAAGTCTGAAACTACCAAAAATTTAACAATCTGCTATATAATATATATATATATTATATATAATATATAATATATAGTATAATATATTATATATATAATTATATATATATATATAATATTAATATAATTTATATATACTATATTGAAATTTCTTTTTATATAATAGGTACCTTTGACAGCTACCAGGATTCATAGCACAATCATGCTGTAAACTAATTATAACTTTTACAGTTAAATATTATTATTATTATTATTATTACTATTATTATTATTATTATTATTATTAATTTCAATATTAATTTTGTAATGATAATTTTTATGTAGAATTAAATTAAACTCTTGGCCAGCAATTAATTTTTTTCATTAAAAAGAAAATTTCGTTTTCATGCTTTTAAATAAGGTGTTTTATTTTTAAGTGTGTCTTGTTAATAAAGGCAAGTTTAATAGTTCGCAAAATTTTCTTTTTATGTCGTTTTGAAGACCATGTTATTTTATAATTTTGGGGATAGGGTTACGAAACTTTGATTTTATATTAACAATTCAGAATTTAAACTAGAAAAACTTTTTTTTTTTTAATCTGACATATTGCTCTATCATTATTTAATTTTTTTAATAAAATATATAATTTTCATACAATAGATTTAAATTACATTATTTTAAGTCAGATTTGGCTAGTTATTAGAGTACTTTTGATTAAATATTTTAGTTTTAAAGTAATCAAGGAAGCATTTTTTTTTCTGGGTAAATATTTTCATTCAGCTTATAAATTTAGCTTATAAATTTCATTCAGCTTATAAATATAACTTACCATTATTTATATTATATATATAATATATATATAATATATATAATATAAATATATATATATATATATATTATAATATACTATTATATATAATATATATATATATATATATATATATATATATATATTATATATATATACCGTATATATTATATATATAAATATATATTATAATATTATATATATATATATATTATATATATATTTATATATTATATATTATATATATATATATATATATATATATATATTCCTTCCTTTTCTTTTCTTTAATTATCTTAGATTATATATATCATTAAATATTTATCTAAAATTTCCTGGTCTCTCTCTGCGTTAAATATATATGTACATATAGGGCTAACCTATTTAAAGTAAACAGTCCTATGGCTTTGTAATTCTTGGTTTACAACCAAAGAACTTAGCAGCAGAATTTTCTATGATTCGGGTCAATTATTTGGATGTGTAATATTATCTGTATTCAAGCCATTGGTTTGTTTTTGTCTCTGTTGATATCTTCTATTTCTAATAGAAATTGCTTTAACATTTACACACTAGTTAATTAACATTTCAAGATTTTTTTTCTTTCTTTTTGTCTTCATTATACTAGTTTCTATCTTCTTTTTTTTTATGCTTTTTTTTAAATTTCCCTTTTTCTTTATTCTTTTACTAATGTATATTTTTTGTGAAAAGTATAGGTAAGATATAATTTTTTGATGTTTTGTATGTTATACTTACATACATACATTAATATTTCATGTTAAATTTCATTTTTTATAATGATAGCTTCGTGTTTGTATTTAAAAAGTACTTTTAAATTACCTACCCCAAGTTTCAAAGCATTAGTTAAGTCACTAATTAATTGTTTCTGCTCTCAGCTACTGATGAATAATTTAGAGCTCATTGGATGCCTTACATTTAATATTACATTATATTTGACAATTATTATTAAATACGTACATGTATTTCATATATGAATTATGTGTTAAGGTTTATGTGATTTAATTACATAGATGGAATGAGTGCGGATTGAAAAGAGTAATGCTTTTGAGTATTTGTATTTGTCAATTTTACTTGAAATATATTTTTCAAATTCAGATGGCAAATTAATTATGGAGCTTAATTTGAACCTGTTTAAATTGTTTTGAATACATTTCTCTTTTTTTCTTTTCTTTTTTTTCTTTTTTTAATACTGGTTTAGTGAAGATTAGTGAACCAATTGTTAGTTCACAGATTACATATCAGCAAATGGGTTTGTTTGTTAATAGCAATTGTAAGGATATATATATATATATATATATATATATATATATATATATATATAATATTTTGCTTATTTACTATTTTATATATATAATATATATATATATATATATATATATAATATATTAATTGATTTGCTAGCTCGCTGAAACTTAAATTCAAAATTTTTATTTTGTGTAGTAAGATTTAAATTTAAATTGAAAAGGTTAATTTTAAATTTCAAAACTTCATTTTTAGATAAATATTGTTTTGAATATAAGGGAGTTCCTAGCATGAAACAGAAGCAATATAATATTCCTTAGCTGGGATTCTGAAGGCGTTTGTTTATACACTTGCAGCTTTTAATTGAAATCTGAACATCTGATTTTCAGAGTCATAATATATATATTATTATATATATATATTATATATATATATATATATATATATATAATATATATACTATATATATATATATATATATATATTATATATATATA
>JABUQX010000788.1:10000-22500 GCA_015478945.1 Trachelipus rathkii
TCTTTTCGACTTGTCATATTCTTCTATTACTTTTATGTTTCCAGTGCATGTTGCGCACCTTACCCCCAGTCTTGGGGAGAGAAGGTGGGTGATTATGATGTAATACAATTCAATACTACTTAAATTAAGTCGTCCAAGCAAATGTTTGTTCTTCGTCCTAATGATAAATAACATTTGCTTAAAGTTCACCTTAAATATTACATGTTGTTGCTCCTCTCAGCAACACCACTCTCATATTCTCCATTACCATTCTCCTATAAAGAGACTATATATATATATATTATATTATATATATATATCTATTATTATATATATATATATATATATATATATTATATATATATATATATATATATATATATATATATATATATATATATAATTTTATGCCGCTGTTATTGGAATATGTTTGTCATTCTAATAGATCTAATTGTATAAAAAGAAATTTTAATGAAAATTTAGCCATTTGTAAGATTAGTTCTCAAGTTTCTATCTAAATTTTTTTTTTTTCATTCAGTTTGAAGCTGCTAGTAAAACTCGAGCAACTCCCCAACCTCATCAGAATGTTCCTCATCATCAACCAAGGGGAGGAATGATGGGGCCTGGAGGTCCAGGACCAAGGCTTCCACCCCCGAGGTTGCCTCCTCCTGGACTTGATCACCGACCCCCAGGTCCTCATGGAATGCATGGAGGACCTATTCATGGCCCGCCTCATGGTCCACCTCATCCAGGGGGTCCACATGGCCATCACCCTCCAGGCCTACCACCACATGGTCCACATCAAGGTCCCCCTCATCGTCCGCCACCTCATAATATGGGAGGTAAGATGATGTCATTGTATTATATTGACTAAAGTTTTAGAATTATTTTTATTTTTTCATTTACCTAATTAGTTTTTATTAATTTTTTATAGCTGTTAAAAGAATTAATTATATTTTTATGATAATAGTGGAGATTAACAGATTCTAAAAAATCAATATTTTTTTAAAAATCAATCTGTTTTGAAATGAGTATGAAGTAACGCTGCCTTATGTTGTTAATAAGAAATTGCTACATTTACGATATATTTATAAGGAATGTTACTGTTTTCTTATATTATTTCTTTTTACTTTCGAAAAATAAGTAGTCATGATAAGTTTGGTTAAGTAGAAACAGATTTTCTGTGTATATGTAACAAAACTTATTGTAACCTAAACTTGATGAGTCATAAACAGAATTTAAACAAAAAAATATTTGATAGATGAACTAAATTTATATATGAGAGATTAGGCAGCGCATTTTTAGTCCTCTTACATGGGGACGAAAGATATTTAAAAAAAAAAAGATTATTGAAAAAAATATCTTTTGTCAGAATCTGTTAATCTCTACTATTAACCATTTTTATTAATAAATAATTATCATTGCTTTAAAAAAAAAAAAAGCATCTACAGTAGAAGGGTGAAGAAAACCCCAAGATTGATTTTTTTTTTAAAACACCAGATATTATGATGATTGATGAGAAAAGACATATTTCATTTGAGTTTCTAATTTATAAGTTGAAAGGTGGTTACATGTAAATGATTTGAAACTTGATTCTTTTTATTCAAAATTTAAACAAGTAGCTTACCAGAAACATAAAAGTTGTGAAAGGATTTGGCAAATAATTTAAACTTTCATATTATTGAAATGGTAGATTTTTCTGTATATTTTCTATTTTTATAATCCAATACTTTTCAGGGCCAGGACCGGGACATCGTGGACCACCGCCTCCGGGTCATATGCAGCGCCCTATGCATCCTGGTGGACCACCACCTCCAGGACCAGGGGGAGCTCCTCCGCCCAGAGGACCACCTATGGCAATGGGCCCACCACCCCATGTCCCTCCTCTAGAGGCCACCACCATCAATGGATGCATAGAGGAAGGTCCCACCTCCAAGACCAGATTCTTCTTCAAGGTATGACACATTGATGCTCTTCTCATAGTTATTAACGTTTACTAACAACAATGTGGTTATTTAAAGTTATTTTTATCCATATCAGAATGAATTTCTTTAGGAAAAGTTTTATAGTAATGTATTTCCAGGTCCTCCTCCAATGGGTGGTTCCTCTCCTTCCCACTTCAGTGTGTACTCCACATTCAGTTTGCAACCACCGAGCTTCGCGCATGTGAATTCCTGCCCTTTTTTCCCACCTCAGTGCAGCCCCGCCACCTCAAGTAAGTTCTGCTCCACCTCCGCATTATCCCCCTCAGTCCACACTAACCCTCATCGGTAAGTGGGATATACTAGTATTTCCCCATTTTTTAAAAGAAAAAAACTTATTTATTTTGTAATTTTTTATATTTTCCTTTTAAATTAAATTACTAATAAATACCTTTTATATATAATAATATATATCTAGAAGGTTAGAATTATAATATATACTATATATCATTAAAAAGATTTATGTATACTATCTAACAGTAATATATAGTATATTATATAATATATATAATATATATATATATATATATATATAGTATATTATATATATATATATATATATATTATACTAAAAGAGACTAGCTAGTTTGACACTCATTTTTACATGATAGCCATCTTGTTACATGTTTAAGGGAAAATCTTGAATTTTTAGAAACTAGTTTTTGATAGCTTAGGAATATTTCTGATTCTTTTAACCAAAAATTTAATTTAATCAACACTATAAAAAATCAAATTGAAGGAAACTAAAATGAACCTTAAAGTAAAAAAAAGAAAATAATAACAATAATTTGGTTTTCACATACAGCAAAAAATTGAGCCTAAAGTTTAAATTTGTGACATTAAATCTCCTTATTTAAAATTTTTGAAAAAGAAAATTTTAATTAGAACATAACTAAAGGTAGAATTTAAAATAATTATTTGGTGTAATTTACAGTCCCTCCAATATATTGCTTTTTAGAATGATAGATAGATCAGCATTTTTGTTGGAATGTTTGTTCAGACTTGTGTGTATGCTAATTTTGAGAACTTTGATATATATATATATATTATATATATATATATAATATAATATATATGAAATGGATTATAAGTATTATATATATATATTATATATATATATATATATATATATATATATATAAATATATATAAGTATATATATGAATGATTGTGAGGGGAGTGTGGAAGAACACTTCGAAAATCTGCCAAAATACTTAACAGTAATGATGAGGTGTTAGTGATGTGTGCGGTTTTGATGTGCAAGAAGGATAGGTAATTTTGGGGTGGAGGTTATTTAGTAAAGGAGGAGGTAATGGGGTAGGGTGCGAAAGTTAAAGAATGTAATTCTGCAGGTATAAGAATGAATTACTAGTGAAATGATCAAGAGCGGAGGCGAGATGGTGATTGATTGGATTCTGGAAGTTGTGTAATAAAGCGTTTATGGAGGGTATAGGTTCGAGGGATGGGAGGAGAGCGGTAATAGTACGCCTTGTATAAGGGTAAGGGAGAAAAGGGGACTGTAGAAATTATAGAGGAATAAGTTTATTGAGTGTTGTACGGGAAGATATTATGTTGGTATTTTGGTCGAAGAGTGCGTCGAGTGGAACTGAAGGACTGATTGGTGAAGCACAGGTGCGTTTAGGAGTGGTAGAGGATGTGTTGGATCAATCTTTACATTGAAACAATGATCTGAGAAATGAGGGAGAAGAAGAAATAAACTTGTATTTAGGTTTTATGGAATTTTGCAACAGGCGTATGATAGATTTAATAGGGAAGGTTTATGGCAGGTGTTAGTGTATTTGGTGTTGGTGGTAGGCTTCTGAATGGAATCAAAAATATGTATGACGATAGTGAAGCGTGTGTAAGAATAAATGGTGTCAATGGTGATTGGTTTAGGATTAATAGCGGAGTGAGACAGGTGTTGTGTTATGTTCTCCCTTTGTGTTATTCAATTTTGTATCTGGGAATGGGGTTATGAAAAGAAATTTGAGGTGGGGATGGCAGGAAATGGTGTTAGAATGGTGGAGAATGGAGTTTGAGTGGAGGTGCCCTAACTATTATATGCGGATATTTTGGTTCTGTGTGGCGAATCTGAAGGAGTTTGAGAGGATTGATAGAGAGATTTGGAGTGGTGTGTGAAAGGAGGGGCTTGAAAGTAAACGTGGATAAGAGTAAGGTTAATGGTTGTGAGTGTGAGGACACTCCTCAGTGTGAAGTTATGTTAGATGGTGAGCAGCTGGAACAAGTGTCTGAGTTTAAATATTTAGGGTATGTGTTGGATGAGAAGGGAACGGACGATGCAGAGTGTAGTAGGAAAGTTGTGAATGGCAGGAAGGTGGCTGGTGCAAATTAAATCGTTGGTGATGCAAAGGGACTAAGTCTCTTGAGTGTGCTAGGGTTTACATGAGGGTATGTTGTTACCTGTGTTATTGTATGGTAAGTGAACTATGGTCTGGAATAAGAAGTATAGATTGAGCTCTAAAGTTCAATGTGTTCAGGATGGACATCCTTAGGGGTGTGCTAGGTGTGAGAAGAAAAATTGATAAAGAGAGGAATGACACGTATTAGAGAGTGGTGTGGTGTTGAAGAAAGGGGTAAATGAGAGAATAAATGAAAGTATGTTGAGATGGTTTGGTCATGTGGAAAGGATGAATGATAGTAGGTTGGTTAAGCGGATGTATAGTGGCGAGTGTCGTTGGGAGACCGGCTGGGAGAAACCGAAGGAAAGTGATTGAGTCCGGTGAATCGAATGTCTGAAGAGAGAAATGTGAGTTTGGCAGAGGTCGGAATAAAGGTGCATGATAGGAAGAATGGCGGGGTTTTGTATGGGGGCATGGTTGTGCCCACCTGGCCATCGGGATGGAACCCTTACATGACAGATTTAACCATAGTGGAGGCGTCCCGTCGCGGTCCCATGATGCCCTCTAGGTGGATTTTCTGTCTGTGACCAGCTCTCACTAACTAATGGTACAGAGGGGGCGGTAAGGCTGGGCTTTCTTTTCGACGTTTGTCCATGTTCTCCTACTGCTTTTTCTTTTTCCGATGCTTGTCACGCACCTTACCCAATCTTGGGGCAAGAGGAAGGTGAAGAAAGAAAAAAGAAAGATATATATATATATACTATATATATATATATATATTATATATTATTATATATATTATATAATATATATATTTATATATATATATATATATATATATATATATTATATATATTATATATATATAGTATATATAATATATATATTATATAATTATATTCAACTTTCGTTTTCTTCTACAATATTTTCTGTTCTTTTACTATCACATCGGAATTTGACAAAATATATTAAAATCTTTTAACCTGTTAATTTGCTTTTGTTTTTTCTTTACTTTTAAATCATTCCCGCATTTAACTTTTCTCATGGCAGTTTGGACTAGAATGTTTCTTGAGTATACTCAGATCATGAAGACATTTTTAAAATTTTTTTTTTATAATTTTGCAAAGGAGATATCACACTCTACATAGACGGAGGGGGTACAAGAAACATTTTGATTGTTTTTTCGATTTGTGTTTTAATTAAGAGTAAAATTTGCAAAACAAAAAAAAAAAAGGTGCAGAACCTTTTTAGTAGTTATTATTCAAATTAATAGTTAATTACTCATTCAATATGTTTTGATAAAGTGACTTCTCTCATCAACCTACTTATGTACATTGCTTTTTGAAATTTTAAACATGAAATTTTAACATTTTACTTTTTGATTTTTATTACTTTTTAAGTTGAACAACAAGCTTTGGTAAATGTTTAGTAAAATAAAATTTATTAAGCTTATTAGTTTGAAAATTAAATTTGGGGAAAGGGCCAAAAATATATATTTGGAGCTAAATTTTGTTTACTCCAATTCTTTTTAAATATTTATTGTGGCATATAATTTTTTTTTGAGGAGTTTAAAAGATTATTATTATTATTATTATTATTATTATTAATATTCATTATTATTATTTTATTATTATTAAATTATTCAATTTCAAATAAAGAGGTGATTAATTTTATTGATTTGATTACTTTTTAATATTTCCAAAGTCAACTGGCATATTCACCAAATGATCGCCGTTTAGATATACCACCTCCAATTCCGGAAGCAGAATTTGAAGATATTATGAACCGAAATAGGACAGTCTCAAGCTCTGCTATCGCAAGAGCTGTTGCAGATGCAAGCTCAGGTTGGTATATAATAATTATATATATATATTTGGACATTTATAAGTGGTTGACTATGTTAATATTATATATATATATATATATATATATATATATATATATATAATATATTTATATTATATTATATATATTGAGTTCTCTTGCACAGGGACCCACCACGGCCAACGAGTTGAATTAATCACTTCACGGGTGGGTCGCTGGTTTACTACATATTTTAATGTCAAAGAAAATTTGGATGGTGAAATGAATATTTCTTTATAGCATATGATTTTGTTATGTAATATTAGAACTATTTTATATTGTAAGGATATCTTTTATTTATTTTTTGACTGAATTTCCATTTCACCATCCAAATTTTCTTGACATTTAAATATGTATAAACCAGGACGCCACCCGTGAAGTTGATTGAATCAACTCGGGTGTGGCCGTGGTGGGTCCCTGTGCAAGACTCAATATATATATCTATATATATATATATATATATTTATATATATATATATATATATATATTATATATATATCTATATATATATATAATTATAATATATATTTGTTTATATAATATATTATTATTATTATTCATTATTATACACCAACCTGAAGCTTTGCATTCGGAAAAATTTACCACAGGAAAAACTCCTTCTATCCTAGGGCTTAAAAAAAGCGGCGTTTCTGACGCGATGAATAGTTCAATGACTAGCGCATTGCTCCATCTATGTATAAGCCCTTTAAACTTACTTTTTGAAATATTAAAAAGTAAGTTTGTTCGACTTCAATAGCACAGCATTTTAAGCGCTCTTACAGAAGGGACATAGCAGAAGAATGCCAAAATCATTCAAATTTAATAATAATAATCTTTTAAACTGCTCAAAAAAAATTATATGCCACAATATTTAAAAAAAAATTAAGAGTAAACAAAATTTAGCTCCAATATATATTTTTAGCCCTTTCCCCAAATTTAATTTTCAAACTATGAGCTTAAATTTTATTTTACCAACATTACAAACTGGTTAAATGCAACTTAAATTAATAAAAAATCAAAAAGTAAATGTTAAAATTTCATTGTTTAAAATTTCAAAAGCAATGTTACATAAGTTAGTTGATGAGATAAGTTTCACTTTATCAAACATATTAATGAGTAATTAACTATTAATTTGAATAATAGTTAATCACAAAAAGGTTTCTGCACCTTTTTTTTGCAGAATTTTACTCTTAATTAAAACCAAATCAAAAAACAATCAAAATGTTTCTTGTACCCCCTCCGTCTATGTGAGTGGTGACAGAATTTGCAAATTATAAAAAAAAAATTTTAAAATGTCTTATGATCTGAGTTACTCAAGAACATTCTAGTCCAACTGCCATTGAGAAAATGTAAATGGGGAATGATTTAAAAGTAAAGAAAAACAAAGCAAATTTCTGTTTAAAGATTTTAATATATTTTGTCAATTTCCGATGTGATAGTAAAGACAGAAAATATTATAGAAGAAACGAAAGTTGAATATAATTATATATATTATATATATATATATATTATATATTATATATATATAAAAAAAAAATAAATATATATTATATATATATATATATATATATATATATATATATATATATATATATATATATATATATATTATTATATTATATATATATATCTCTTCTTTCTTTCTTTCTTCACCTTCCTCTTTGCCCCAAGATTGGCGGTAAGGTGCTGTACAAAGCATCGGGAAAGAAAAGCAGTAGGAGAACATAACAAACGTCGAAAAGAAGCCCATGCTTACGCCCCTTGTACCATTAGTTACGTTAGAGCTCGTCACAGAAGAAAATCCACCCTAAAGCATCATGGGACCGCGACGGACCCTCACTATGGTAAATCGTCAATGTAAGGGTTATCCCGGGCCAGGTGGCCCACAACCATGCCCCCTTACCCCGCATTCTCTCCTATCATGCACTTTATTCTCGGCCTCTGCCAAACTCACAATTTCTCTCCTTCAGACATTCGTTCACCGACTCATCCCTTTCTCTCGGTCTCCCAGCCGGTGGTTCCCAACACACTCACCACTATACATCGCTTAAGCAAAACTATATCATTCATCCTTTCCACATGACCCAACATCTCAACATACTTTCATTTATTCTCTCATTTCCCTTTCTTCACCCCCCCACTCTCTAATACGTTCATTCTCACTTTATCAAATTCTTCTCACACCTAGCACACCCTAAGATTGTCCATTCTGAACACATTGACTTTAGAATCTATACTTCTTATTCAGACCATAGTCTCACTAGCCCCCCCCCCCCCCCCCCCCGGCCCCCCGCGGCCCCGCCGGCCCCGACCATACAATACACAGGTACACACATACCCTCAATGTAAGACCTAGCACACTCAAACTTAGTCCCTTTGCATTCACCAACGAATTTAATTGCACAGCCACCTTCCTGCCATTCACAATTTCCTACTAACACTGCATCGTCCGTTCCCTTCTCATCCAACATATACCCTAAATATATAAACTCAGACACTGTGTTCTAGCTGCTCACCATCTAACACTACTTCACACCGAGGAGTGTCGCTCACTCACAACCATTAACCTTACTCTATCCACGTTTACTTTCAAGCCCCTCTTTCCACACCTGCCAAATCTCTCTATAATCCTCTCAAACTCTTCTTCAGATTCGCCACCCAGAACCAAATCATCCGCATATATTAGGTAGCGGCACCCTCCACTCACTCCATTCTCACCAATTCTAACACGCATTTCCTGCTCCACAACCTTGATTCTAACACAATCCCATATACAAATTGAATAACCAAGGAGAACTAACACATCCCTGTCTTCCTCCGCTATTAATCCTAAACCATATCACCATTCGACACCAAATTTATTCTTACAAACACGCTCAAATATCGTCAACATCTTTTGATTCCATTCAGAAGCCTACCACCAACAGCATATATCACTAACACTGCCTAACGCTTACCCTATTAACTCTATCACTACGCGTTGCAATCATAAACCTAAATACATTTTTCTTCTTCTCCTCATTTTCTAATATTTGTTCATGTAAAGATTTGAGTCTACAAAACATCTCTACACTCCTACGCACCTTGTTCTTCCCAATCAGTCCTCAGTCACTCGGAACTCTTTCGACCAAAAACCAGCATATATCTTCCTACAACACTCATAAACTTATTTTTTCTTTAGTTTGTACAGTTTCCCTTATCACCTTTAACCTTATACAAGGGTATATCTCTGCTCTTCTCCAGTACTCTGAAACTAAAGACTACTAAAACGTGTTGTTACCCAATTTCCAAATCCAATCCATCACCATCTCGCCTTCCGCTCTTGATCATTCACTAGTAATTTCATCTATACCTGCAATTTACCATTCTTTAACTTTCTCACCCTACCCATTACCTCCTCTTACTATAACCTCATCCCCAAAATACTTACCTCTCACATCATCAAAACTTTCCACATTCACTATAACATTTTCATCACTATTTTATTATGAAGATATTCGTAGATACTCCATTCACACTAGCCTCACTCATTTCATATATATAATATATTTATATATATATATAATATTATATATATATATATATTATAATATTATATATAAATATTATTATATATATATATATATATATATATATATATATATATATAATATATATCAAAGTTCTCAAAAATTATGCATACACACAGTCTGCACAAACATTCCCACAAAAATGCTGATCTATCTACATCTAAAAAGGCAATTATTGGAGGGACAAAATTAACAATAATTACTTTTAAATTCTACTTTAGTTATGTTCTAATTAAATTTCTGGGAGTCCCGCTCGGTTTTTCAAAAATTTTAAATAAGGAGATTTAATGTCAGCAAATTTAAACTTTAGCTCAATTTTTTGTGTATGTGAAAACCAAATTATTGTTATTATTTTTCTTTTATTTTTTTACTTTAAGGTTCATTTTAGTTTCCTTCAATTTCATTTTTTTTAGTGTTGATTAAGTTAAATTTTTGTTCTTATAAAAAGAATCAGAAATATTCCTAAGCTATCAAAGACTAGTTCTAAAAATTAAAGGATTTCCCTTAAACTGTACAAATGCTATCATGTAACAAAATGAGTGTAAACTAGCTAGTCCTCTTTTAGTATACATATTTATTTATATATTATATATATATATATATATATATAAATATATATATATATATATATATATATATATATATTATATATATATATATATTATATATATATATATATATATTCTATTTATATATTATATATATATATATATATTATAAAAGGTATTTATTAGTAATTTAATTTAAAAGGAAAATAATTTAAAACTTCCTATAAATAATTTTTTTTTTAAAAATGGGGAAATACTAGTATATCCCACTTACCGATGATGGGTTGTGTGACGGAGGGGGATAATGCGGAGGTGGAGCAGAACTTACTGTAGGTGGCGGTGCTGACTGAGGTGGGAAAAAGGCAGGATTCACATGCGGAGCTGGTGGTGCAACTGAATGTGGAGGTACACCTGAATGGGAAGGAGGAGGAGCACCATGTGGAGGAGGACCTGGAATACATATATAAAACTTTATAAGAAATTCATTTGTCTTATTGGATTAAAATAACTTTAAATTAACCACATTGATTGTTAGTAACGTTAATAACTATAGAAGAGCATTCAATTGTTGTCATACCTTGAAGAAAATCTGGTCTTGGAGGTGGACCTCCTCTATGATCCATTGATGGTGGTGGCCCTCTAGGAGGAGGGACATGGGGTGGTGGGCCCATTGCCATAGGTGGTCCTCTGGGCGGAGGAGCTCCCCCTGGTCCTGGAGGTGGTGGTCCACCAGGATGCATAGGGCGCTGCATATGACCCGGAGGCGGTGGTCCACGATGTCCCGGTCCTGGCCCTGAAAAGTATTGGATTATAAAAATAGAAAATATACAGAAAAATCTACCATTTCAATAATATGAAAGTTTAAATTATTTGCCAAATCCTTTCACAACTTTTATGTTTCTGGTAAGCTACTTGTGTGAATTTTGAATAAAAAGAATCAAGTTTCAAATCATTTACATGTAACCACCTTTCAACTTATAAATTAGAAACTCAAATGAAATATGTCTTTTCTCATCAATCATCATAATATCTGGTTTTTAAAAAAAAAAAAATCAATCTTGGGGTTTTCTTCACCCTTCTACTGTAGATGCTTTTTTTTTTTTAAAGCAATGATAATTATTTATTAATAAAAATGGTTAATAGTAGAGATTAACAGATTCTGACAAAAGATATTTTTTTCAATAATCTTTTTTTTTTTAAATATCTTTCTTCCCCATGTAAGAGGACTAAAAATGCGCTGCCTAATCTCTCATATATAAATTTAGTTCATCTATCAAATATTTTTTTTCTTTAAATTCTGTTTATGACCCATTAAGTTTAGGTTACAATAAGTTTTGTTATGTATACACAGAAAATCTGCGTATACTTAACCAAACTTATCATGACTTTACTTATTTTTCAAAAGTAAAAAGAAATAATATAAGAAAACAGTAACATTTCTTATAAATATATCGTAAATGTAGCAATTTTTTATTAACAACATAAGGCAGCGTCACTTCATACTCATTTCAAATCAGATTGATTTTTAAAAAAATATTGATTTTTTAAAATCTGTTAATCTCAACTATTATCATAAAAATATAATTAATTCTTTTAACAGCTATAAAAAATTAATAAAAACTAATTAGGTAAATGAAAAAATAAAAATAATTCTAAAACTTTAGACAATATAATACAATGACAGCATCTAACCTCCCATATTATGAGGTGGCGGACGATGAGGGGGACCTTGATGTGGACCATGTGGTGGTAGGCCTGGAGGGTGATGGCCATGTGGACCCCCTGGATGAGGTGGACCATGAGGCGGGCCATGAATAGTCTCCATCGCATGGTCCATGAAGGACCTGGGGGTCGCGTGATCAAGTCCAGGAGGAGGCAACTCGGGGGTGGGAAGCTTGTTCCTGGACTCCTAGGCCCATCATTCCCTCCCCTTGGTTAGTGATAGGAACATTCCTATGAGGTTGTGGCAGCTTGCTCGAGTTTTTACTACAGCCGCTTCAAACTGAATTGATAATAAAAAATATTTAGATGAAACTTGAGAACTAATCTTACAAATGGGCTAAATTTTCATTAATTTCTTTCTTTATACATTAGATTATTCAGAATGACAAACTATTCAATACGCGCATAAAATTATATATATTATATAATATGATTATATATTATATATTATATATTATATTTTATCTAATATTATA
>JABUQX010000789.1:0-10000 GCA_015478945.1 Trachelipus rathkii
AATGAGTTTTTTAATGAAAGCAAAAGGATAGTTTAAAGTAAAGTTTGTTTCTGAGATGAATCTCTCTAAAAGGTCGAGAGTAAACTGAATAGGAACTGACGTAAATAGAGAAACGACATCAAAACTTACAAATTGATGGGTAATAGGGTTCAAAGATTTGGTACGGTTTATGAAATTTAAAGTGTTAGAAAGATGAGAGCCGGAAATATTACCTACTAACGGTTTTAGTTGTGAAGAAATCCATGATGATAACTTATATGTAACACAATTTACGTTTGAAATAATAGGTCGAATGGGATGATTGGGTTTATGTATCTTCGGAAGGCCATAAAATTGTGCTAAATTAGTCATATAAGATTTATTGTTAGAATGAACGTTAGGAAATTGTTTACATATCAATTTAAGGTTTTTATTAAATTGAATTTGGGAATTTTTTAAAGGATTATTATTAATTTTAACATAAGTGTTTTCATCTGACAAAATGGAATTACACTTTGAAATATAATCTATATGATTTAAAATAACGACTTGATTTCCTTTATCACTTCTCGATATAACAATATCTTTATTCTTCTTAAGATCCATTAAAGCTTTGTAGAATTTAAGTGGTAGATTATTTTGTTTTCTACTAGTAACTATTTCATTTATCAAAATGCCTTTCAAAATGTCCTGATTTAAATTATGATCGTTGGTAAACTTACTCCAGGTATCGAAATCGTTTAAGAATTGTAAGTTGTTATCTGAGCTCTCTAACGCAAAAGACAGACCATATCCCAAAAGAAGTTTTTCATCAGGTTTAAGTACATAGTCTGATAAATTAACAATTGCATCTTGATTAGAGGAGTTATACCAAAGGCTATGCTTAAAAATGCAAGTGAATTTATGATTCAAAGATATAGATTTTTTACTTACTATATTATTTTTTGTTTGATGTGATGAATCCAATAATGCAGTAAAGTCATCCAATCTATTGGGGAAGCAAGAGTACCAATGTTCTTGAAAAAGTTTAAATGTGTAATGGCAATTTCTAAAGCTACGCTTTATCTCTCTTTTAATCTCGTCGATCTTCTCCAAAAGTATATATTTTTTAGCAGAGGAAAATGGAATGAATTTTTCTTTTTTTAGAAATTTTGGAATAAGAGTTTTCGGAATAACCAGATTATTCAGGCAATTTTTCTTGAAAACCAATTGGCATTTCTTAACATTTGCAGCAATTAATTTTTTTCGGTAGTTTAAAAATAGTTTTCTAGTATAGTAATCTAAAACTATGCCGTTGGATCCGGGTATCATTTTATTTGAGAAACTTTTACTTTTCCGTAAACAGAATATTTATTTGGTATTTATACCCTTGGCAATATAAAACTATTTATTCACAATTACATTTAATATATTAAAAGATTAAAACTATTTACAGTAAGTTAATTTTTAGCTTTCGCTCCTTACATATTAATCTAGCTTATCAAAAAGCGAAGAAAAAGTTTTATAACAGTTCCCCTCCTACCTCTAACAACAACCTTACTTATCTTCCGATCCCATGTAATTTAAATTTCAATATTAAGAAACATATTCCAAATAATATTTGTTTTACAAAAAACAATTCCGTCCCATTAAAAAGAATTTTCAAACCCCCCAAATCAACTAAACACATATCCCAATGTATATATAAAATCCCATGTTATGATTGCTCCAGTATTTATATAGGTGAAACTCATGACTTTACCAGAAGGCTAAATGAACACAAACAAGATCTTGAGGATGATTCCATGAACTCTGCATTGACATTTCACCGAAGGACTAACAATCACAAGATAAATATTTTAGAAGCCTCCCCTATAAAATTTTGCCACCAGGTTAAAAAAAGAAAAATTATGGAATCCGTTTTTATTTACAACATAGATAACTTCAATAAAGCGCCGGGAGACTTCAGGCTCGACAAAATCCAGAACTCTTTCTTACTCTCTTCAAGATGTTTCGGAGATATCAAGATGAACGGCACGTGAAGACCAACCAACCTATAAATTAATCCTTTATTTATTATTTGTTTTTTAAAATTCTGTTCAGTTCTATTAAAGTTATTTCTGAGGAAGCTCTCTTAATGTAAGGAGCGAAAGCTAAAAATTAACTTACTGTAAATAGTTTTAATCTTTTAATATATTAAATGTTATTGTGAATAAATAGTTTTATATTGCCAAGGGTATAAATACCAAATAAATATTCTGTTTACGGAAAAGGTAAAAAGTTTTCTCAAAATATATATATATATATATATATATATATATATTATATATATATATATATATACTATATATATATATATATATATATTATATATATATATATATATATATATATATATATTTTTAATAAAATATAAATGAGTTAATATATATATATATATATATATATATATCATAGGTGGGCGTTATCGCGATAATTTATCGCGATAATGGTTTCGGATTATCTGTTATCCGATGAAATCTTTTACCGATAATCGGTATCGCGATAATTTTTGTTCCAAACTACCGATAACTATATGGCGATAATTTATCGCGATAACGGTTTCGGGTTATCTGCTATCCGATAAAATCTTTTATCAATAATGGGTATCGCGATACTTTTTGTTATACAGGGTTATTCAAAATTATGGTAAAAATTTTTGGCAACTGATAAGAAATGCAAAAATAAAGGTAAAAGTTCCTATAAAGGTATGACATAATGTGTTTAGTTTTCCGTCTGGCTGTCTGTAAGTGTTTTTTACTAAATATTTTGTATCTACGAAACCATTTGGGCAGGAATTTTATATCATCATGTACTTATGTTCGAGCTTCCTCCCAAGTTTAATAGCATAATCTATTAAACTTTTTGAAACATGAGCTCCGTACCTTGTTTGATGATGTACCTCTTCAGTTGCGCCAAAACATCTGGTTTATGTATGATGGGGCTCCTGCACACTTTAGTGCTGCAGTTCGTGAATACCTGAATGAGACCTTTCCCAATCAATGGATAGGTCGAGGTGGCCCAGTTCCGTGGCCAGCAAGGTCACCAGCCCTAAATCCTTTGGATATTACTTTTGGGGACATTTAAAGACCTTAGTATATACTCTTCTTCAATCGACACCGTTGAAAACTTACAATTAAGGATTATGAACGGAATTGAAACGATCAAACAGACTCCTGGAATATTTGAACGGGTCCGACAATCGATGAGAAAACGCCTGGACGCTTGCATTGGGAACAAGGGTTAATTTTTTCACATCATCTTTAATCTTTTTGAATATCATTTGTAGGTGCTTTAGAAACAGTATGTTTATGTTGTACAAAATTAAACCTATCATACAATAATAAAATGTTTATTTACACCTCCTATTCTGAATGAGTTATTCGTTCCTCAAATACTTTTAACATCCGCCATTTTTAAATTTAGAGTTTGTAACTTACTTGGTTTTGTAGATACAAGATATTTAGTAAAAAACACATACAGACAGCCAGACGGAAAACTAAGCACATTACGTCATAACTCTTTATAGGAACTTTTACCTTTATTTTTTGCATTTCCTATTCGTGACCCAAATTTTTTGAATATTTTTGAAATCGACCCTGTAAACAATAACATAAAAATTTATCTTTGTAAATATCTATATATATATATATAATATATATATATATATATATATATATATATATATACAGTACTTAAGTCAGATATATGGGCGTAGGCAGGGAGGGGGGCAGGGGCGGCACTTGCCCCCCTTAAATCTTGGCGAAAAAAAATTATGAACCTATATGTTTGCCAGACGACGTTTTTAAGGGTTTATTAGTAGAAAAACTGAAAAAATACATCAATCGACAGATAATGAAGTAGTAATTACTAATTAGTAACGTATTATAAACATACTATATTATTTTTTTCTAAAGTTTTAATGTGTTTTCCTTTTCATATTGCTTAAAGTCAACTAAGCTTTTGCGTTTTATACAACTGGCTTTTCTGAACATGCATTCTCGCGCTAGAACTCTCAAGTATGTCCGAGTAGCATTTGGCGGCTGCAAAGCTGTTTAAATCAATCACGGAAAGCGTACCCCGTTGATATTCAGCTGCAGACAACACATCAAAAAATGATTGCAGAAAATAAAAGGGATATTAAACGCAATTTTGAAGACCATAATTCCTGCGGAACCCATGACTTACCATTAAGAGGTAAAGACCTGCATGAGGGAATTTTTTGAAGACCTGATTAAGCTGCGAAAAGAATGTGGTGATGTGGAATTGAAAAGAACATATTCAAGGACAGAAGAATGCCGTCTGAACGTCTCCGATGATTCAAAATGAACTAATCAATTTGTGTGGAATTATCATAAAAAAAAACATGATTGTCGCGGTTGCAAATTTTTTTTTGTATCTACTCATATTGGCAGATGAGAACTGCTGATTTTGTCCAGGCAAACGGGAACATTTATCTATAACACTTAAGGTTTTTTTCGATCTTGAAAAAATGAATGTTCGAGAAGAATTTCTGGGGTTTGAAAAGTTCTTGAAGTTCTTGAAAATTGCCAAAACGAATTGATCTGTTTTAGGAAAGGTTTAAAGCCGAGTCCTATGCGTTTGGTTAAGGGTATGACAGCCTGCACAGCCATTGGCAGGATAGAACAATAAAGGTTCAAAAGAAACTGCGGGAAAAATGTGAAAAATCTTAATATTTTCAACTTTCTAATCCATCGGCTTAATTTGGTCATTAATGACCTAAACAGTATTCCGGAAATTTGAAATACTATTGCCACAATAAAAGAAAAACTTTTTCAGAGACTCCAACCTAAAAAGAAAATACATTCCCAACTTTCCTGAACTTTGTGAAACCCGTTGGACCCAAAAAATATTCATAGCATTTCTATTTTGCCATACAAATATGATAAAAATTGTTGTAGGCAACAATCAACAAGAAAAACAGCTTTCTATTATTCTGTTTCGGCAATAAGACCCAATTTCATTATTACCCCTTCCGTAATAGCCAAAAATTTTGCTTTATTTGAACCAACGGTTAACACTTTCGAACAAAAAATATTTAAACCTTAAGCAGTACTCTGATCATATTCAAAGAATTTTGAAGGTTGTCAAAGACCAATGCAAAACTGCTGATCTGCTCTATATCCGCCAATGTTAATTACTGCAAGAGTTCTTAGTAGAGACTTGCACCTAGAAAAGTAGACAATCTCACAACATAAAGCAAATCATCCTGCTGAAACTTCTGCTGAAAATTGGAAGCATTCTGTACTTGTGCCTTATCTTGACTCACTTTCATCCTCTTTAGAGACTAGATTTTTCAGAAAACAACGTGCCAGCATTTATCTTTTTCATTTGCTCCGTTCTTATGCTAGGTGCTCCCGTAGGAAGTTTGGGTGAGAAAGTAAAATGTTTTTCAGAGTTTTATGATCGAAATGTGAATAAAATTCATACCGAAACTGACTTATAGTATACCTTGTGGCTGGATAAAAAAATGGATAAGCAAAAGTTGAAAGACTTGGAACTTACTGAAGTCATTAAAGAAGCCGACCTCCTTTTTTCCTCAAATCAAAAACCTGTCTATTAATACAATGGTGCTACCGTGTTCAATCAGTACCATTGAAAAGTCTTTCAGCACTCTGCGAAGAATAAAGACTTGGTTAAGAAAAACAATGAAGAAAGACAGGCTTAATGGACTATGTAGGATAAGTATTCATAAAAAATAGTAAGTGAAAAAATGAACGAATTGGAAACAAATATAATTGCGAAATTCACTGAAAATCCAAGGCGTCTAATGCTAGTTTAGATTTAATATTAGTTACCACTCAGGACTCAGGACTCAGTACTAGCCAACCACCATAAATATTACTTTACGCTTCTCAAATAGGTATTTTTATTTTTTACTCACCTCAAGACACAAAATTTTTTATTTACAACTGTTGTAGACTTGTTTATTTTATTTATTTTATAACCGAAGTAACATTTTTATCCTGTGATATAACCCATAAGTCAAAATCTTGCGTAACACACCCACACACGCATATATATAAAATATATATCATATATATATATAATATATATATATATATATATATATATTATATATATATAATATATATATATAATATTATATATATATATAATATTATATATATCACTCAACCTTTTGCCCCCCTAAATGAAATCCTGCCTAGCCCAATGTTGCTAAGGGTAAATAAACTAAAATATTAGTCGAGACGCTTAATTTTCAATTCTTTACTATTTTTTTTTTACTTTTAATAATGCAGAGTAATGTTTCCATTTTAAAACTAGTTAAATAATATTTCTTTTTCAAATTATCAGGTCATGTCACTAGTCGCCGTTTGCACTGGAATCAAATCCATACTGGAGAAACAGTTCTGTCAGGCTGCCTGATCCCCACGCCTCATTGTGACAAAAAAAAGAAGCCGATTGACTTGAAGACAATGGCCAAATCTTCCAGTTCTGCGACGCCTTGGTCAATACCCTGGCTTTGACGTCAATAGCAAGAGGTTTGCTCCGCAACCGTTTGAAGATGGAAGAATACCTCTTGGCCACTGCCTTCCAGACCCAAGTTTTCGCCTGATGTGGATGAGGGCTTTGAAGAAACAATGGCCAAAAAGTCAGAGGTCAAGGCCCTGATGGAGAAAGAAGGTGGAAGAGTTATTGGCGGCTTACCGAACTCGAGAACGCCAACAGTACCAGCAGCAACGAGGGAGAGGACATGGAAGAGAAGGACTACTACTCAAGCATCTGTGATGCTGATGATTACACTGAACTAACTCAAGGTCAACGTCATCAAAGATTAATGGCTGCAGGCGAAATTCGACAGACAGCCTGTCAGACCTGGCTTTTAACAATGAGAAGGTGCTCATTGATTCCTCTTTATAAGGTACAATACTGAAATGCCGTCTAGCGCTGCGGTGGAGCGATTGTTCTCCCTTGGCAAAAATATCTACAGAGCTAAGAGGAATTCTCTGTCAGATGAAAACTTTTTTATGCTCATGTTTATGAAGGGGAACATACAAAGCTGCAGAAAGCCAGAATCTAGTATTTATATTTTTATATTGATAAATTGTAATTAACTAATTCTTTGATTTCATTTCAAATCCTTTATTAACCTTTATCTTTGGCTTTTTATATACATTATAGAATCTATAACATCAGAGCATAAATTAGAAAATAAAATTTTATAAAAAACACTGAGAAGCAAAGGGAAAAAAAATTAAATTTATTTAATAAGATATCCAAAGTTTTACAAGTTATATAAAGGAAGTAGCAACATTCCCATATTTTCTGGGTACGTGTAGGTAAAGAAAACTGAAAATTTTATAATACAATCTATAAAATAGGTGAAAAGAAGATGTAATAAATTTTTTTTAACATTTTCTTAAAAAGCAAAGTCGTGTTTTTTTTAAACATTTTATTTATAATAAAATGAAATACATAAAAATTTGGATTTATCGATTTGTCGGTTATCGCCTTATCGGCGATATTTTATTCACGAGTTATCGGATATCGGTTATCGATGATAAGGTTTTCGTTATCGATTTATCGGTTATCGCGATAACATTTTTCGTTATCGTGCCCACCTATGGTATATACGCAGCGCAGTTATTAGAAAGTAAACATTCTCGAATACCTAACTAATTTTTCTACTTCCTCGCGGATGAGGATGCGGATGCGAATGATGATAATTAGGATCTTCAACATGTCCTCAAATATATTATATATTTTAAAAAAAATATATATATGAACCTTCAGAGAAAAAGAAAGTATTTCTAAACATTTAAAACACTTATAGTTCTGGTACGGTATCTATTTTCTAATTCAAACTAGAAAAGAAGCAGAAGTGTCGGAAAATTTAACGATACTGCGCAAAGCTCATCATATCTTGCCCCCATTTCCTTTTCTTTTTCTTTTTTTAAGTGAAAATCACATAAATAATTCAATTAAAACATGTGTAAACAAAAGAAATCTAATTAAACTCATTTGTAACAAAGATACCAGTGGGAAGGTACAAAGGAAAAGGTCCTGCACACTTACTCCCATTGGAATATTACTATTTACATCATTTCCTACAGAAGTAAAAACAATTGAAATTATAATATAAACAACTGTATTGACCAAATTAACAAGGTCATATATATATATATATATATATATATATATATATATAATATATATATATATATATATATATATATATATATATATATATATATATATATATATATATATATATATATATATATATATGAAGCTTCTCAAATAAATAAAATAAAAATAAACGAAAAATAAATAGATAAATGAACATTGAGGAAAAAATCTTTACATTTCCTCGGTAGATTTAAATTTAGATAAATATTGGAACATTTTTGCACGAACTCCTGAGACCATCTCGCACTGAAAAAATTAAGTAAGAATGCAGCAACGCGATGCTTTGGAGTTTCGCTTATTAGATTTGCTTTCTGGAACATGAAATCTAAGAAGTGTTTTGGTTATCTATTTCTCTCGTATTCACATTTCGCTCAGACTTAAGTCAATTTTCTTCAAGTGACAGTTTACGGATTACATATTCAATCATTTCTATATCTACAACATTTCCACCTAATTCTATATATATATATATATAGGCCTATATATATATTAATATATATATATAATATTAACTACTTATATATATAAATATATATATATATATAATATATATATATATATATATATATATATATATATATATATATATATATATATATATATTATATATATATATTATATATATATATATATATTAGAGATTCCGGAACCAGGTTCCGGCCCGGCACTTGCGGCCGGACCGTCGACTTTTTGGAAGTTCCGGTTCCGGCCGAACTAGCTTGGTTCCGGCCGGAAAGCTAACCGGAACTTTCTACCTTTTTCAAATGTCTTTCTTAAATAAAATTCATATAGAGCATTTACTCTGTTATGATTATGCATAAAAATAATATTGAAATTGATATACAGTCGTCCCTCCCTCGTAGAACGCAGGGGTTAGGTTCCTGACCCACCGCGTTATAGGCGATATCGCGTATAACTTTAAACCCTGAAAAATATTAATTTTAATATTTTTATTGTATAAGGTGAATGAAATAGCAGCAGTATTTTATTTATCCTTAATAATAATTGAATAAAATTTTCAGATACAATGTTATTTACAGAACCAGAAAATGAAAAATATATTATTGACCTAGTTAAATCGTTGGATATTTATTACAATACAGCTTAGTAACTCTACAAAACTTAAAAATTAGCCAATAAGTTTTTTAGTTTTTTTAAATGAAAAAATTAATACAATGTCAAACCTTTAAAAAATTGGAGATAAAATTGTTTTTATAAATTTAATTGAATAGCCTGAGGACTGTAATATAAAATTTTAAAGTTTAGCCAATTGAGCACAAAAATAGTTTCTTTCAAATTGTAAATGAAGTTGAAGGTGTAAGAGATGAAGGCAGTCCAGAATCTGTAGGTTGTATTGGCTGCTTTTTTGAAAAATACATCGTTATCGGTAATTGACGCTTTTGCCTTTTTAGCTCACCAAATATTTCTTTTCATTTCATTATCTTAACACATGTATGTATTATTTTTATTTTATTTTTTGCAATTTTAATTTTAATGTTTTTATCTTTTTAACAGATAAAATAATTGATTCTGTTTAAAATTTTAGCATTTTATTGTTGCAAATTTATATTTTAATAATTTCTTTTTATTATCTTTTTGCCAACCGCGGTATAGCAAGATCGCGTTCTATAAGACCGCGTTCTACGAGGGAACGACTGTATGTGAACAAATATCATGATAAAATGACCTTCGACTCTATATACTTTCAAAAACTTTAAATATGAGACAATATTTTCACACTCGAACGGGGTTGGGGAATATTTTTGATTTTTTTGAGATTTTTTTTAATTTTTTTTTAATTTTTTTAGCACAAAACTGCTTTTTTTAA
>JABUQX010000789.1:15000-17500 GCA_015478945.1 Trachelipus rathkii
ATAGAAAGATGAATGTTGTTGATTAAGTGTAAAATGTCATTGAAATTAGTAGTCTTTGGAATATAACAGAAGATATCATCCACCTAGCAAAGCCATATGGAGTTGGAGAGGAGGGGATGATTGATTATATACTGAAGTTCAATTAACTCCATGAAAATATTACTTAAGATAAAGGAAAGAGGAGAACCCATAGCAAGGCGAGAAATTTGTTTGAAAAAGAGATTGTCAAAGGTGAAATAGTAAGAAGTAAGAAGAATGAGTTTTTTAATAAGGGTAAAGGGTAGTTCCAAAGACTACTAATTTCAATGACATTTTACACTTAATTAACAACATTCATTCTTTTATCTCTTTCACACATGAATTACCCCAAAACTCTTCTCTACATTTTTTAGACTAATTTCTTGGAAAAACTCTTCACACCTTTCTTTTTCTGTCTATGGAAAACCAACTTCCCTTCATCATGATATACATTGGTTTTCTACACACACCTATAGTAAAAAAGTTAGCTACTCTCACGTCTCTTTATCTTAGAGCATTTAATATCTGTTTCTCCTCCCCTGGTAGACTGAAACAAAATTCTTTTTTCCACTTTAACAATAAATTTGAATTACGCCCAAACATTCATTATTCAGCTTTACTCAAAGCAAATATTAAAATATTATTAGTACATTTCCCTAGCCAAAAAACTATTTAACATATCTTCCACCCGTAAATAAACATAAATTATAAAATTAACACGAACATCTTATTTAAATGATTTGTTTTATCAAAAAACTACCATTCCATAAAAAAAGATTTCAAGATCCCTCAAAATCCAATGGTTCATCTGTCTCCATGTAATTTATAAGATTGCCCTGTGTAAATGCTCTGAGGTGTATATTGGAGACACACCTAAGATTATAACAGAAGAAGTGTTCACCCACAAGCAAGATTTAATCAATGATTCCGCCAATTCTACTCTAACCACACACACCGTTCGGTTAATAACCATAAAATCAATTTACATGACGCTTCCCCATTTTATTTTTGTAGTAATATTAGGAAAAGGAAAAAAAAAGAATCAGCTGTTATTCATAATTCAAAAAATTTCAACAAAATGCCTGGAGAAATTAAAATATGGACAAATATTTAATTTTCAAAAGTATAAATTCTACTTCTGAAACGTGATCTTCCCTAAATTCAACTAACTTCTTCCATAAATGTTAATTAATATAGTTTAGTAAATAACAGTGGCATGATGTTACTTTTTCAAAAATATGTAAGGTAAATTTTAATATTTTTTGTTTCCCTGCTAATTTTTTTAAATTTTGTAATATTAATTATTTTTGCTTCATGTTTCCAGAAGATGACTATACGTCTGTCAGTGATTTTTTTCCCTTTAAATTTCGTAAACACCATTTTAATAAAAATAAATAATTAAATATATATATTATATTATATATTATACTAATATATATATATATATATATATATATATATATATAGATATAATATATATATTATATATATATATTTATATATATTATTAATAATATATATATATATAAAATTCCGTCACCCCTTCAGTATGTATGCTTAGGTTCCAGCGATTTTGCCGCTTTTAAAATGCCTTCTCGGAAGTTTTTTTTCGAACAAGATTTAAGGCTTTCGTTGTCACTGGAGATTATAGTGGTAACGCTGGCCTTGGTATGAAAAAGCTCAAAGTACACCCCACCACACCTCTCCCCAACCTCCGACCTTAATGAAAGGGATTTTACAATGGATTTATACTGTTGCACAAGTAATGAAAATTCAAATATAGGAAGGTTTGGCTTGAGAAATATCAATTTTTCTGCTTTTCAGCAGAGAGTGTTTCTCTTTTCATAAATATTATTAGCCATCATTGCTAAATACTCTCTCACTTGGAACACTAGTTGGAGGACAGGCCAAGTATTTCCTTGCAAGTTTACTTAAGCGTGGGTAAACGTTTTTTTTTAACTTTCCACCAACTGATAGGATCATCATTTGCAAGTAGTTTTTTTCCTTGGTGATAGTTTTCAAATCATTTGCACTAAAATCTTTTGTAAATGCGTGTGTTTCTTCATCAACACTGAGCTGTAGAAATTCTTCCAGTGAATCTGTTATTGATTTACTTGAGAAGGGTGTTGGTTTGTAGATGTCGTTATTTTCCCCTTTAATGGTTTTGTGCGAATTAATAGTCTGTTTCGGTTAGAAGTTTTTCAACTGCAACATCAAAGTGACGATTAACTTGTTCTAATATTGTGTTAACATAAAAATCTTGCTTTAATAAAGGGGATACTAACAAGTTGCAATAGTAATGGAAGGTCATTAATTTCCATAGAAACAAAGAGCGTTTTTCATAAGCTTCTATGTTTTATTACATTTCTTTCTTTTTAACACCTGTTAATGTTTTCATTTGATATTTGTCGCTTCATCTTCTCCATTTTTTCTTCTATGTTCCGTTTGTTTAGATTTTTGTTTTTTATGTCACGGAAGAAAC
>JABUQX010000789.1:25000-27500 GCA_015478945.1 Trachelipus rathkii
GTTTCTGATTAATTATAATTAAGATAATTAATTATAATTATTATAAGATAATTATCTTTATGAAATTTGCAGCAAAATTAATTTACAAACGCTTTCAATAGACAAAAATTTCAATTTAGCAAAATTAATCTTCCGAATATTAAGAAGGCGTGAAAATGTGCCCACTTTTTTACCGAGGATTTATTTTATTTTATTTTTTTTTATTATTTTTTTTATTTTTTTTTTGTGGTTTGAACATGGCAAAACTGTGTGATACTTCTAGGAAAGATTACAGAATGGAAATATCAATAATGTCAAGGACATATATATATATTATATATATATTATATATATATTATATACTATCATATATATATATATTATATTATTTTATGATAATTTACTTACAAAGATACATTACATAAACTATAACAAATATATATATATAAATATATATATAAAAGTATATATATTTATATTATTATTATATATAATATAATATAATATATATATAATATATATATATATTAATATATGATACATATATATATATATATATATATATTATATATATATAATAATTATGTACTTGTAATTTATAATATATATATAGGGTTATATATAATAGTATATAATATTATATACTATATATAGTATATATGATATATCTTAATATCTAAATATATACTATTATCATAGTATATATTATTAATACGTGATATATGATAATATATATATATAATATAATATATTATATATAGTATAATATATATATAATTTATATATATATATACTATATAGTACTATTATATATTATATTATAGTATATATATATATATATATATCATATAATCATATATATATATACTAGTATATATATATAATAATAGCTATATATTATATGAGTATATATATAATTACTATATCTATTTAAAAGGACACTCACAGCGGATATCAAAATATTAATAAGAATCAACAAACCCAAAAAAAAAATAATCGAATGAACGCCTTTGGATCTTGAAGCAAAGGTAAATGGCAAAAAAAGTGAATGAAAATTACTGGCATTGTTTTAAATGACCAAAACATTTTTGAAAAAAGGAAGCGAAACAAAAATGAAAAATCTTATGAAAATGAAGGATAGAATTGATGAAATAAAAGTCAGATAAGATGATAATTGCGATAATTATATATATATTATATATATATATATATATGCACACTCATATATATATATTATAGTATATATTAATAATATCTATATATATAATATATATATATATCTATATATATACTATATATATATATATATTATATAATATATATATATATATATCTAATAGTATATTTTATTAGTATATAATATATATAATTAATATATATAATATACTTTTATATAGTATATTCTATATATATATATTATTAATAATATATATATAATATAATATATATATATATATATATATAATAATAACTAGTATATATATACTATATATATGATATATATAATTATTCCATATATATATACTATAAAAGAACATATATATATATATAATATTATATATATATATTAATAGTATATATATATATATATTATAATTATATTATATACTTTATAATTACTTGCTACAGATAAACTTCAAATGTTATCCATTTTACAATTAAAAATGCTGAAAACTTATATATATATTTATGCGTATATATATATAGTATAGTAGTAAATGTTCAAATGTTATATATATTTATTTCTTTCTTTATTTTTTATATATTTTTTATTTTCCTATTTTAAACTCTTATTTTTATTTTATATTAATTAATTTGTATATTTCATATTTATTTATTTATTTAAATTTCTTCTTTATTTATTTTTTTGCTAATTAATTTATCTTTCTATTTTAATTCTTTCTATATTTTCTAATTTATAATCAAGTGTTATGTGTTATTGTTATTTAATTAGTGTGTTAGGATATATTGTATTAATATCTTTATATATATATATTTATTAACTAATTATTTATTTATTTTCTGCTAATTAAATTTCAAGTAAATATAATTAATTATATTAATTAAAATAAAAACTAGATAATTATTATACTTTTTAATTAAGTATTTTTGAAAATTTTGTATCTATTTATTTTTTATTATTTTTTCTTCTGGTACTAATTAGGAGGAAATATTTAGAGTAAAAATTAGAACTTTTATTATTACAATAGATGAGAATAATGAATTTAACTGACCAAGAATAATAAATAAGTAATAATAATAATTATGTAAATACTATATAATAATAATAATAATAAATGAATAATGAATAATAATGAATAATAATAATGAATAATAATAATAATAGATAATAATACCTCGTAGCAAGGTAATAATAAGTAATAATAATAATAATATAATAATAATAATAATAATATTGATAATAATAATGAGTCTTGGGTGGTTGCGCTTGACATAACCTAAGCTTTTGGCCCGGTGTATCATGCGTCACTGCTTTCCTAAGGCTCCCCGGCAAACCCCC
>JABUQX010000790.1:0-35000 GCA_015478945.1 Trachelipus rathkii
TGGCTACTGCTGGCTGCTGCTACTACATATTATATATATATATATATATATATATATATATTAGTTATTATATATATATATATATTATACATATATATATATATATACATATTATTAAGGCTATTATTGCTGTTAAGAAGAAATATATATTGTTGTTATATGATACTATTTAAATATATATATTATTATTATTACAAGGCTAAAGGTTGGCTGGCTACATAATATTATTAGAGCATACTGTTACATATACATATTATATTATATGAGAAAGAAGCAGTTAGTTATAGTGTTATATATATATGTCTATATATGAAAGAATATATATATATATATATATATATATATATATATGATAATTGGTGTTAATCTGCAAGAAAAACAAATTTAGAAGTCCGCTTAAAATATCTAAACATCCGTCCATATGTGACTCAAAGTTTTTGAAATAAATTGTAAAGATTTTTTTATACATAAAAGTCATAAAAAAAATTGTGAAAACGTTATCTTTATGATTTATTCTTCTGTAAATGATATTAAGGTGCATTTTTAGACAAAAATATTAGAATTTGTATGGAGTGTAAAGTGACATTACAGTGCATGTGTCATGCTAGTCAAGATGATAAAATAATCAGGTGATACAAAAACATTTTTATTTATGTTTTCTTGCCCCCCTCCCCAATATATATATATATATATATATATATATATATATATATATATATATATATAGCATATATATATATATTAAGTTATTTTTACAAATGTGTGTTCAAATATGACCTGTGGCAATGAAGAGAAGAAGTGTATATGAGGTTATTGTTATATATATATATTATATTATTACATATAGTAAATATTATGTTATATATATATTATTACATATATATATATATTATATATATATATACAATATATATATATATAATATACATATATTATATATGGTTATATTACATATATATACATATATATATATATATATACATATAAAAGATAGCAGATATAGATATATTATATATATATATATATATATATTATATATATATACTATATATATATATATATAAGTTTATATATCATGGCGCAGGAGGTTGAATTTCCGGACTCCCTTCATACGAGAGGACGATGGTCCACCTTCCGGGCGTAGCAGTTGAAAGCTCTTTATCTACCAGGGGGCGTGAATTAAACAACTGCGAACACGCTTTTTGGTGCTGGCTTGGGATAGCCTGCTTTAAAAAGTTCGATTTCTGTAGTCCCGTGTTACTCCTCTGAAAAGTGTAGAAGGCCAAGAAGTTTATATATATATATATATATATATATATATATATATAGTATATATATATATATATATATATATATATATATATATTATATATATATAGTTATATATATATATATATATATATATATATATATATATATATATATATATATATATATATATTAGGGGCGTGTTAGCTGTGAGAAGAATTGATAAAACGAGGAATGAACGCATTAGGGAGTTGTGTGTGTCAAGATGAGTAAATGAGAGAATAAATGAAAGTACATCAAGATGGTTTGTCAGTGTGGAAATAAGGATGTATGATTTAGCGGTTGGTTAAGCGGATATACGTATAGTGGTGGGTGTGCTGGGAATCGATCGGTTGGTAGACTAAAGAAAAGTGGATTGAGTCAGTGAAGGAATGCGAGTTTGGCAAGGGTGAGAAGAAGGCTGCATAGTAGGAGTGAATGGCTGGGTTTTGTTAGGGGGTATGATTGGCCCACCTGGACCAAGGGATGAACCCTGCATTGATGAGGTGCCACGGTGAGGGTTCGTCGTAGTCTCGTGAAGCCCTGGGGTGGATTTTTCTGACTTCTACGAGTTCTCACTTAAGGGTATATATATTTATATAGATGTTAAATATTGCATAATAATCGCAATTAGATAAGATGTTAAAGAAAGAACATATAATGAGAAGGTAAGACCAAAGCTTTTCACAAAGTGTGAGAATACAAAATGGTGGTTAATTTTCAACCCGTTAGCGCAGCAACGAGTTTCCGAGAGTACTTAATTTCTTCAGCCTTCTTGCAAGATGTAAAGAATAGGCCAGAGCATTGACCGGCAATTGGGGGATACATGTTAGTATGTTCTTTAACATCTTATCTAATTGCGATTATTATAGCAATATTTAACATCTAAAAATATAAAAAGAACGAGATAGGACAGGCTGGACACCTGGTGATGTCGCCTTGACGGGAACTCGGTTGCTTTATAGCTGTTCTTGAATCCAACTTTTTTGGGTTGGATGGCTCAGTTGTATGGCACCGGGCATATTGTCCTCACGCAACATGCGGTGGCTCAATCCCAGAGAAGGCAGTTAATTCTTTACCTTCATTATATATATATATATATATGTTATATATAGCATAGTTAAATAAAGATAGAGTATATATATATATATATATTATATAAGTTATATATATATATATATATATATATATATATATATAAAGATATATATATATATATATATATAAATGTATATATATATTGGAAGAAGTCTGGTGAATAAGTTTGTTGTTGAATTTTCCAAAATAATAAGGATTTGAAACAGGGAGCCGATTCAGCATATAATGTTAGAAGTAGCATAGAACGTAGAACTGAAACCCCAGAGTCCTGGGTAATAATAAAAACAATAAATAGTTTGCTAATATAGGATATAATATATAAATAATAATAGTAATAAATAGATACAAGTTATATTTTAAAATAAACAAGTTTTGCCTACTTAAATTCGTGTGTATATTACAAAAAGAAAGTGGCCATTTGACCGTAGGTCCTTTACGAGGAAAGCCCCAGAGGAAGAAATAGGTCCTTGATTTATTCCTAATCCAAAGCCTGCTACCGTGAATAAGCTAGCTAATACAAATTGATAAAATATAATATTATTCACTTCATTCTTGGGCCTTCCTAACAGGGCCTACTTAATAACTATAATTTTTACATATGTTAAAATAACTTTATATTCACATTAATGGCACTTACCACTATCACAATGTCAAAATATATGGCTTTAATGAGCCAAATTACGCTGGTTAAACAAAAATCTCAGAGCGCAATATAAAAGCAGCTTATCATCAGAAAAATGGCGCTTAGACGAAAGATGCGGTAGTGTTGCCATTTCAATAAGTTTACACAGGTTGCAAAACGCAGTAGCTTAATTTTATTATCATAGTTGATGTTGCACGCTATTATAAAGGTCAACCTGACCTCAAGCACTACAGGTATACCCCCCCCTGCAGTGCCAAAGGCACGAAAAGCTAATCCAAATAGCGCGCCGGCCATCGAATATGCCTACCTCTGCTCGATAGTCTGGTAGGAGCTTGGGATGGAGTCTGGCAAGGATTCACAGTTTGCGAACGGTGATCGGGCGAGTCGAAACGTCTGCATGTGTCATAAGAGTAGCCCGAGGTGGAGCTGGAGGTTGAGAATCCCTGGCCTTAACTGAGGATGGAAGCAATAAAGACTATGACCGTGCGGGTGGAGTCTGAGCCGGTCGTATTGGTGCTGTTTGCTGAAGAGGAGGATAAGGGAGAGGATCAGGAAAAAGGAGAGGAGGGGAGCGGGGGGAGAAGAAAGAGGTGAAAGTGATGCAGGAGGAGAGATGATAATGTTAAAAGAAAGAGCTGTATGAGGAGAAATTGAAACAAAAGGCAAGGCGTCAGGGTCGAGAACTGGAAATGGATTCGCCTCGAAGAAAGCAGGCTTAAGACGGTCAATTGAAACGACTTCTGTGCGTGTGGGACGTTGAATCGTGAAAAATTTTTCCTTCCTATGTATCAAAGGAAAAGGTCCGTCGTACTTAGGTTGGAGAGCGGTGCGGTGGGAGTCATGTCGAACAAAGACATGAGGGCAGGAAGAAAGGTCCTTACGGATATAGGAATGCACCTTGTGTGGACGAGAAGGAGTCGGTCTCCACGACGAAGCACAGCGCCTCAAGTGGGTAAGATTAGCAAGCGGATCGGCTGTAGAAGGAGGAGAGGACTGTGAGAAGAAGTCACCGGGCAGACGAAGAGGAGAACCATACACTAATTCAGGGCTTCAGTCCAATTCTCGGGATTGGGCTGAACTAGAAGAGAAACCTTAAGCTGACGGTGAAAACGTTCACAGACGCCGTTTGCTTTTGGATTGAAAGAAGAAGTATGAATCTTCTCTGAACCAAGAAGATTCATCAAATCTCTCTATAAGAAGGATTCGAAAGGTCTACCTTGATCCATCATGACAGAAAGCGGCACACCAAAGCGCGAAATCCAATGAGCTAAGAAAGCTTTAGCTATGGAATCCGCGTTAGCGACAGAGAGAGGAATAGCTTCAGTCCAACGTGTGAACCGGTCAATACACGTAAGAATGTATCTTTTACCACGAGAAGGCGGAAGAGGTCCGACGATGTCGATATGAACACGTTCAAAACGTGCACCCGGAGGTAAGAAAGTGCCCAGCGGGGACTTGGTGTGACGGTGGACCTTAGAACGCTGGCACGGAAGACAAGTGCGACACCAATTGGCAACATCAGCATTGACGTTAGGCCACACAAAACGAGCAGTTACCAGTTTGCGTGAAGCCTCAATGCCAGGGTGAGAAAGCGAGTGAAGATTGAAGAAGACAGCCTTACGAAACGATGCAGGTACAAGAGGACGAGGAGAACCCTGAGACACTTCGCACAGAAGTATCTTCTCTATCCCAGGGAGTTGGAGTCACTCCAGCTTGAGAGAAGAGTCTTGTGGAAGTGCAGGATCTTCAGTAGTCTGGCACGTTGCCATAGCGTCGTAATCAATATTGGGCAAGGCTGAAATCACGTCAATTTCGATGCGAGAGAGAGCGTCAGCAGTAAAGTTATCGACACCCGAAATATATCGGACATCAGTGGTAAACTGAGAGAATACTCAAAGTGACGAGCTTCTCGAAGGGAGTGCCGTTCGTTTCTGGAGACCATAGCGAAGGTAAATGGTTTGTGATCAGTGAGTATGTAGAACTCACGACCCTCCAGAAAGTAGCGGAATTGACGGACGGCAAGATACATCGCAAATAACTCCCTCCCAAAAGCACTGTAACGTGTCTCAGGAGGTTGCAACTTGCGAGAGAAAATGGCGAGGGGAGACCACACTCCATTCAGGTGCTGCTGTAGGACACCGCCGACAGCAAAATCGGAGGCATCTACCTGAACTCTGGTCGGAGCTGAGTTCTGAGGGTGGACCAACAGAGTGGCAGAAGCGAGTGCTTCTTTGGAAGCTTCAAAGCAGAGTAGCTTGTCAGTCCAGTCCACCATCGTTCAGAATTGCCTCGGTGCTTTTGGCTGTGAGGGGATGAAGAACATCAGCGCCCGATTTCAGAAAACGATGGTAGAAATTCAGCATGCCGAGGTACTGACGAAGCTGCTTCTGATTGACAGGCCTAGGGAAAGTTCGAATGGCTGCCACGCGCTTGGCGAGAGGACAAATACCATCAGCGGAGACAGTGTGCCCAAGAAAGGTAAGTGTGCAGACACCGAAAACACACTTTGCCGGGCTGAGACGAATGCCACATTCATTCAACCTGGCAAAAAAGTCACGGAGATGTTGCTCGTGTTCGGCTGGAGAAGTGAAAGCAACGAGGAGGTCATCGAGGTAAGAAAAGGCGAAGGGGAGACCTCTAAGGGACGTCATCAGATGAAGCTGTTGAAAAGTTTGTGCTGCATTTCTGAGCCCGAAAGGCATGCGGGTATACTCAAAGAGGCCAAAAGGGGTAATGATGGCCGTCTTCGGTATGTCCTCTTCTGCGACCGGGATCTGGTGGTAGGCCCTCACAAGATCCAGTTTCGAAAATATGGTCTTACCGGCCAGATTCGAGGTGAACGACTGGATGTGAGGGACCGGATAGCGATCAGGAATGGTGCAGGAGTTCAGAGCTCTAAAATCTCCCACCGGCCTCCAGTCTGAAACACCCTTAGGCACCATGTGGAGGGGGAAGACCACGAACTTTTGGAAGGGCGGACGATACCAAGTTCGAGCATGTGCTCGAATTCCGCCTTGGCTGCCTTGAGCTTGTCAGGAGGCAGACGCCGAGCACGAGCGAAGGTGGGAGAGCCCGTAGTCTCTATATGGTGGCGCACAGAATGTTGAACAGGAAAGAAGAAGAAGAACAGGGGTTCAACAGCGCCGGAAAATCTTTCTGCAGTATGGAGAAGAAGGGAGAAACACCAGAAGAAGGAGCAACAGCAGAAATGCCTTTAAGAGCAGAAGAAACTAAGGTACCTGCAGAAGATAGAGACTTGGAGCCGTCAACCAATCTTCTGTTCTTCAAATCGACCATAAGGTCAAAATGGGACAGAAAATTGGCCCCCAGAATGGGTTGGGTCACGTCAGCAACCACAAATACCCAGGGGAATTGACGGCGGAGGAAAAGATCTAAGGTGCACAAGCGCTCACCATAGACATGGATGGTACTACCTTTTGCAGCATAAAGAGCCCGGTCAGAAAGAGGGACAGCGGACTTCTGGGTAGCATCTCTAGGTAATAAAGAGTACGACGCTCCGGTGTCGACCAGAAAGAACGTTTGTAGACTTGTCGATGGGTCAGACATTTTCGCTAAAATTTGGCTAGAATGACCCAAGGACAAATGAAACCTAGAAGAAAGATGAAAATGAAAGATGGCCTACCACCAGGCCAAACTATTTGATTTGAATTTTGAAAGGGTCTAGAAGACCAAAAATATGTTTAAATTTTGAAGTTGAAATTGATCTAGGCCTACAAAACCTAAGTTTGAGCTTGAATTTTTTTTAGGAAAACACTGAAAGAGAATGGTTAGGCAGTGATGCATTGCTTATCTAACTCTCATACCAAATTTCGAATTAAAAACACTAGGACTAGCTAAACTTAGGACAAAAACACCAACAGTCTAGTCTCGATAGGCCCATGTGGCTTCTACCGTCTCTAATATTTTCATATGTTCAAATAAACCTTAATTTTAAATTAATTTTGTACTAATAATACACAAAATATCATAACTGCTATAAGCCTCGGAGTTGGCTAGATTATAATTTGCAATTGATAGGTACGAGTTATCAAGAACTTGCAACAAACTAGTTCGTTGAGACCTATACAGATTACACAATTGACGAAAATTTAATCTAAAGCAGATTAAATTAATGAACAAAATTCTTTGAAAGTTATTATGACTAAAAAATTAATATATAAATAAATCAATTGTGTATCTATATGAGCCTTACCTGAATTTGTTGTTTTCACTTTTCATTTTTCAAGGAATTTATACTCTTTGAGTAAGTTCTTGATAGCCCTAAGATAACTCAGCCTTGTGGCTTTTGTAACAAAGCACTTATAAAACTTAGTTAGGGTAAATTGATTGGTGAGTAGAAGGTAAAGAGAATAATAGAGATAGGTTGATAATAAAAATCAGGGTTGGGGATTTTTTTGATTTTTTTTTTTTTAGAAAAAAATCAATTTTTGATTTTTTTTATTTTATTGATTTTTTCGATTTTTTTGATTTTTTATTTTTTTTTTCAGATTCGTGACATGCTCACGCGAAATATATATATATATATATATAAAGAAGATATATAGTATATATATATTGGTTATATATATTATGGTATATATATATAGTTATATATATTATGAAGGTTATAGAGTTATAGTTAGTAGTATATATATTATATGCTATATAAGGCGTTAGAGCAGTATATATATAGAGATAAAAATATGTATTCATGTGTCATGAGAAATATATATATATATATATATATATATATATATATATATAAAGAGACAGTAAGAAGACGCAGAATCCAATCTAGAGTGTCCCAGTCAACACATAAAAATTAAGAATTAAGAATAATTTTTAATAATAATTAATGTAATTAATGAATAGTAATTATAATTAAGAAGCCGCATGGGCCTACCTAAACTGTCCCAGTCAACCAACAATAATTTTCCTCTATAATGAATAATACTAAAAAGCTGCATTGACCCTCTAAAGTCTCCAGTCAATCCATTATTTACATAAATAAGAATAATAATTCAGAAGCCGCATTGGCCTATCTAGACTGTCCCAGTCAATCCATAATAATTAATAATTAAGAATGATAATTAAGAAGTTGCATGAACACCTAGTCCCAGTTAACCCATAATATATATAAGAACAATACTCAAAAAGCCGCATGGTTCTATTTTTAGACTGTCCCAGTCAACCAATAAAAATTAATAATTAAGAAGCGCAATGGCCACTCTTAGAATGTCCCCAGTCAACCCATAACAATAAATAATTAAGAATAAATTATAGATGGTCCTTTTTACACTGTCCCAGTCAACAAAACAATTAATAATTAAAAATAATAATTAAAGCCGCATTGACACTTCTAGAATGCCCCAGTCAGCTCATAATAAATAAGAATAATACTTAAGAAGCAGCATGGTCCTTTTTAGATCAGTCAATCAATAAAAATTAATAATTAAGAAGCCCTATTGTCCCCTCTAGAATGTTCCAGTCAACCCATAAAAATTTAGAATTTAAGAATAATTATTATTAATAGTTAATGCAATTAATGAATAGTATTTATATTAAGAAGTTACGGGCATGGGCGTTCCAAAAGGAGGGCACCTGCCCCTGGAATTCGGGATCTGATTTTTTAAGTCATATATATATATAAGTATATATATAGTATATATATATATATATATATATATATATATATATATATATATATATATATATATATATATATATATATAATAAAAGCTTTTGCCCCTGAAAAATTTTCTGCGGACGCCCATGCACATAGCCTACCTATACTGTCCCAGTCAACCAACAAAATTAATAAATAAGAATAATTGACAATCCGTAGCCGCATGGGGCCTATCACTGAAAGTCCCAAATAACCATACCAATAATTAAGAATAAATTATTCTTAATTATTAATTATTATGGCTTGACTCTAGATAGGCCCATGAGGTTTCTGAATTATTATTCTTATTTAATAATTATGGATTGGGACACCAGAGCGGCCAATGCGACTTTCTTATTGTTATTCTTAATTACACCATTGCTGGTTGACTGAGACAGTGTAGGTAATCAAATGTTTAATTATATTGCTATAGAAATCAACTTCATTATTATTACAAAAGTTATTCTTACTTTACTTATGGTTGACCGGGACATTTAGGTCAATGCCACACTTTTACATGTCGACTGGCCCAAAGGACACCATGTGGTTTCGTATGTTGTTCTTATTGGCAATGAGTTGACTGTATATTCTAGAGGGATCCATGTAGCTTACTTATTATTTTTAATTATTATTTATTATTGTTGATACACACTGGACAAACCAGATATTAATGCCATTACGGCGTAAGTAGCATTTATTTATTATTTATGGCAGGCTGACAGCTTCTAGAGCGGCCACGGGGCCGCTTAATTATTAATTTCGCTGACCGGGGACGGCCCAAAAAAGGATCATGCGGCTTCTTGTATTATTCTTGTCAATACAGCTTCCTAATTATTATTCTGAATAATACTTAAGAAGCTGCATTAGCCTTCTAGAACGTCCCAGTCAACCCATAATAAATAAAAATAATACAAACAAACACGTATGGTCCTTTTAGACTGTCCCAGTCAATCAATAAAAATTAATAATTAAGTGAAGCCACATTAGCCCCTCTAGAATGTCCAAGTCAACCTACAATAATAAATAAGAATAATACTTAGGAAGCAGCATGTTCATCTAGGACTGTCCCAGTCAACCACATTAATATTATATATAATTAATATTTAAAAATAATAATTAAGAAACCGCATTGACGCCTCTAGAATGTCCCAGTACACTCATATTAAATAATAATAATACTTAAGAAGCCGCATGGTCCTTTTAGACTGTCCCAGTCAACCAATAAAAATTAATAATTAAGATAGCGCGCATTGGCCCCTCTAGAATGTCCAAGTCAACTCATAATAAATATCAAATAATAAATAAGAATAATATTTAAGAAGCCGCATGGGCCTATCTAGACTGTCCTAGTCAACCAATAATAATTAATAATTAAAAATAATAATTAAGAAGCCGCATTGACCCTTCTAGAATGTCCCAGTCAACTCATAATAAATAGAAGAGTAATACGGAGAAGCCGTTGGTCTTTTAGACTGTCCCAAATAACCAATAAAATTAATAATTAAGTAGCTGCATTGCCCTCTAGAATGTCCCAGTCAACCTATAATAAATAATAAAAAGAAGAATAATATTTAAGAAGCCGCATGGGCCTATCTAGACAACTTCACGCCTATTTTTATTCTCAAAGCCAAAAATCTGCCTCTTCGTTGCTTTACGTTGCTCCCTCTTCAGCATATCTATGTCTTTTTTAATAAGGGTGCTAAAATTGTAGACAATATTCAAATACTGGCCTAACATATCTATTATATACATTATACAAAAACAATATATATAATTAGTCTGCATCTGGGAATTTTCAATTTTAACCCTAGGCCCTAGCTCTGGGTTCAAAATCTTACAATGGAAACAATGAAACAGCAACACTAAAGAATGTTACAGACTTATGGGGTTACAATGTCAATAGTTTGTCGGTGAAAATTGAAAATAGTTAGCCAAAAAACTCTAACATTAAAAGGTTTAAGATCTGCAATTTTTATTTACTGAAGTTAAGTCAAATCAAATATACAAAAAAATAAAAAATAATAAAAAAAAATATAAAAAAATTCCAAAAAATCAATAAAATCAAAAAAATCATGATTTATTTATAAAAATCAATTGATTTTTTTCATTTGATTTTTTTCGTGCCATCCCTGGTAAAAATATTTGAAAAAAAATTAAGAAATTAGACAATTTACCTCCAAACCCTTTACATTTTTTATTATTAAAATTTTTATTTCACAACACGACAAATTAGGACCGCTATTGAATCTGAAGTAAACTATAGTGATTTTTTTTAGTGAAATTCTGTGCAATATATCCAATGGAGACAAAATATAAATTCCGCTAAAACTAAAATAAAGAAACTATGTGAAAATATATAGCCTACTATATATATCCTAAAATAAAACCAAAATAGAAGAGATATATATGTGGAAAAATATAATAATTTTTATAAAATAACTTAAATTTCTGCCGACATTTGTTTTATTAGAACAAAAAAATATAATATATATATATATGATATATATATATATATATATATATATATATATATATATATGAAAGAGTATATATATATATATATATATATATGTATATATATATATTATTATTATTATACATATATATATACATATATATATATATATATATATATATATATATATATATGTTAATATTGAATATGTGAGTATATATGTTATATATATATATATATATATATATACAGTAAGGCGCTATAGAACTTTCAGGCCCTCCTGCAAGAATTTTGCTAGTCTCCTCAATTTTTTATATATATATATATATATATATGGGTTATTAGTTAGAGAGTTATATATATATATATATGCTATATATATATAAGAAGTATATATATATATATATATATATATATATATATATATATATATATATATTTACCCTGTAAACACTTTTATTCCATCATATATATTTAAAAGATTACAAGTGATTTACTACATTGGGCTTTTAATTTTCATTACAAATATGCATGGAAGCCATGAGTATATATATATATTATATATATATATATATGTTATTATATATATATATATATATATATATATATATATATATATATATATATATACAATATACAGTTATATGTATATATACATATATATATATATATATATATATATATATATATATATATATATATAAGTATATATGTTATTATATTTACCTTCTTTAAAAATTTCCTAATTTTCGCTTCTTTTGAAGAAGAAATACGTTGACTGCTTGATCAATATTAATTGTCGTGTTTCTTCATGCCTCGATACTGTGACAAGCAAGTCGCTCAGTCTTTGACTGGCTCATAGTACTTCCCAAGTAATTTTTTATAAGTTTTAATTTTGAGAAGCTTCTCTCTGCAGTTGCTTGTAACTGGTAGAGTAAAATATAGCTGTATTGTTGCTATTAGTTCTCCGTAAAAGCTACTAACAAAGGTGCCGTTTCTTCTCTCGGATAAGTAGTCGCTGTAATATCTCTGATATTTAACAGATTCCTTTACTCAATAAACTTCAAAATAATAAAAATACCTCCAGAACAGACGTAAGTAATGTCACTGGGGTATTTGCTTATGAGGATGTTTACTTTTTCTGAAATTTCCTTCTCAGTCAGTTTTGTTAAGCTTTTGGTTCCAAAAATGAAAAGTTTTCTGCAACCGTTCGTAAACTAACGAATCTATTTTTGATCTGATTAATTGCAATATCCAGCGATGTATTAAATATATTTATTTCAAAAGCTTTCAAAGGATTGTCTATTCTGTAGTCCGATGCTATTTCATCAAAATAACGCTTCACAGTTCGTCTGCGTTTCTGTTTTAGTTCACATGAAATATTCCATGTAAGTGCCAGTTGCTTTGATTCAAGGAAGAATTCGAAGTTTCTCCTCAAATGTTGTAATTCTTCATTGGCGTGACTCAGGAAGAAACATGCTTTATGAAGATCAACTGACTTATTTTGTACACTTTAAAAAGCTCTGCTAATGGTTTCAAGAATTTTGTTTTGTAGGGTGATCATTAGTATAAACTGAAAGGAGTCCAGATGTTTCCTAATGGCGAGGGCCTGTTCTACTTCCTGTTTATTGTGACTAGACAGTATAATTTTCGTTAGACACTTCATTACACATTGAAAGTTTTGTTTCAATGCCAAAAGGCAATCATTTCGTGACGCCCATCTTGTCGGACAACAACTCGGATAATCTTTTCCGCTAGTTCTCCTCCCTTCTCTAGTGTTTTTGTTGAGAGCTTACGTAACGGGGTAAAACTTCCGCTAAAAAGAAAAACATACTTGTTGAACAATATCATAAAATTGACTGACCTCGGTAATGTTAGAGACTGAATCATTCAGCACAAGATTCAGGTTATGTGCTGCACAATGTACGTACTCAGCTGTTGGAACTATATTTTTAATTTTTTCCTGTAGTCCAGTGTACTGTCCACTCATAATAGACACGCCATCGTAGCCTTGTCCTCGACATTTTTGAATATCAATTCCAAATATAACAATATTGAATTCTTAAATGTTTCACTTGTTTGATCACTGATTTCTACGAAACCCAAAAACGACTCGTGTATCTGCAGAGAATTTTCACTGGGATTTTTTTCTGTCAGTGTTGTATATCTAATCACGATACTCAACTGATCTTTTTTGGAGATATCTTGTGTGGTGTCTAGAATTAATGAATAATACGGAGCTGAGGTTATTCTGAATAATAATGTTTTCATAACTGAACATGCAAGTATACTAATCATGTCATTTTGTATTTCATGATGTAAATATTTGTTTCTACTTTTCTCATTTGCTAAGTGAGCTCTAAGTAAAGAGTCATATCGAGAGAGTAGATCAACAATATTCAAAAAGTTTCCAGACTCGGGACCAATTGATTCTGTATTTTCTCTATGACCACGAAATGGTAATGAACACATTGCCAGTGTTCTCACCACATCGATAATGCGGGTAAAAATTTCTTTCCACTTCCGATGTTCCTCCGAGAGTTGATCAACGATAGTTTTATTTTTCTTCCACATACCATAAGTCATAAAAGCGTGTAAATGTGATTTGCTAAATTCATGTTTTTTAATTTTCTTACTAAGCCCCTGCCAATCACGAATGCCTATACGCCAACTTCTTGATTCAGGGCATTCATTGAACAGCCAACAAGGCTCACAATAAACAGCATCTAATTTGGGAGAATAACAAAGCCAATATCTTTCGATTTTTTTACCAGCTATAGTTGCATATGAATAATATTCAGCACTGAATGATCTTTTTGAAATTATATCCTTAGGAAAGGGACCTAAAGGGCGGCATGGTTCACCGGCTAAAATTTTTTTTCTGGCTTCCTTAGAAAGAGGCATAGGAAAAAATCCAATGTCATATTGGAATTTATTTTTATACGAAATCTTAGCCACGGTAGAGTTTTCGATAACGCATCTATCAACGTCATTGTTAACGTCGGTTTCACATTCTTTTGATCTATCCTTTACCTCTTGTGTACTTCTAATTTCATTAAGGTTCACAGAACTCGATGTAGAAACAATACCATCAATATTTAACTCGGATGCATGATTTTTCAAAAATGAATCAATCTTTGGAAGTTTTGTTACATTTTCGACTGTCTGATTTTTCTTTTTCTTTTTTTGCGAACCACTCAAATAGCATCGTTTAAACTACATTTTTTCTATATATTTTTATATATTCCTATATATATATATATATATATATATATATATATATAGCAGTTACCACAAATATGCTATATATATATATATATATGTTATATATATATACATATATATTATAGTTAAGGTTGTTATGTTATATCAGCGGCTTGCAAGCCAAAGTCATATTATGCAGGTATTCCTTAAATATATCGCTGGCTAGTAAAGGAATACATTTTGGAATCCGCGTAAAATTTTTAAGTTATGAAAAGTATTATTTAAGTATAATTAATGTATAATAAATGAGTAATAAATAACAATTAATATGTTTGTGTTAAATGAAAATTTATCAAACATTTGCTATCTCTAAAAACAGTTCATTATAACTGGTCTAAAATTTGTAACGGGGTCTGAAATATTGCTAAATCTCTCTCACGTGCACAAAATAAATACTTATATATATATATATATATATATATATATATATAGTTATATAGAGGCATAGAGTATATATATATATGAGGTATATATATATATATATATATATATATAGTATGGCAAGTATAGAAAGATAAGATATATATATATATATATATATATATATATATATATATATATATATATATATATACGCGCACATTAGAGGGCTCGACGGGGAACATATATATATATGCATATAATTTTTAAAAAATTAAAAAAAGTAAAGAATCAAACATTTATTTAATTTACACCATAAAGTGTACAAAATAATAATAACATTTAAAAAAAAGATTACTTTTGTCAATTATATGGTATTATAAACTTTTTCAGTATAAAAAACTACGCAAGAAAACGAGCCATTAAATTTCACATGTACCAAAATAAGTTTAAAATTACTATTCTGCATACATTTTATTTCACTTTTTTTTTTAAACCGATTTCTTTTAATTTTTTGCGTTTCATGTAAAATAAAATTTTATTGATTCCAAAATGTAATTCATTTCTTACTGTAGTATTAAGAGTTTTTAAGATACATATGACCGCTAATGTAAACGTGCCGATTTATATATATATATATTATTACATACATATATATTATATGCAGAGTATATATATTGTTGTTGCGGTTAAGGTTATTACATGGCTATATATTATTATTGCTATATTATTATTAAGTTGTTGTTGTTATTGTTATATTAAGCATACATATATATATATTATTATGTTATTATATTTTTCTAAATTGCATTAGTTGGCTATTATTATATGTATTGTTATTATTATTATTATTATTATTGCTGGTTACTGGTTGTTGCTATATATTATTATATTATATACATATGGCGCTATTATTGCTAAAGATATTAGTTACTATATACATACATATATTATATATATATATATATATATATATATATATATGGGGTGCCTAAAAGTAATCAATGAAGCCGAAACTAATAACAAACAACACTTCACCACTAATTAATAACAATGAAGGCATTGCAAATTCATTTAAACATATTTAAAAAAAATAAAGAGGATTCTCCCCCCGCCCCCGCCCCCCCCCGATCGCCCTCATTCTATAGTGTAAGGTATGACCCCGCCCGATCGCCACAATTATATAGTTAAAAAGGTAGCCTATATACAACCCCTGATATTCGATCTGTCATCATTTTGGGAAGAGTCGACCGAAAATTGGAGAATATTTCCGCATATTCCGGTACCTATTATGTCATATTCATATACGAGTATTCTGAAAAGATATCTTATTTTATTTTAAAAGAAATTGTTTAATATGCGATTGAATGTTTTTTTTTTTTTTTTTTTTTTGTGAAACAGCTGACTATTGTTTATTAACAAATGAGAAGAAATTAATTTTTCCGTTTGGTTTCACAGTTGGACTTCGTAAGGGGCCCCTCGAACTCCGGGGCCCTCCCGCGACTCCGTCCCTGTACCGTTTGTGCCACGGTATATATATATATATATATATATATATATATATATATATATATATATATATATATAGTGCGTGTGTGTGAGATAAGTATATATATATATATATATATATATATATATATATATATATATATATATATATATATATATATATATATATATATATATATACACAAATGTGTAACTACATAAGCCTTACCTTGAGTTTGTTGGTTATTCAAAGACTTTTTTGGTCCTTGAGGAAGTTCTATAGTTTTTAAGATAACTCAGCCTTGTGGCTTTATTAAATTATAACTAACTAACTTATTAGGTAAAATTGAATAGGTGAGTAAGAGATAAAGAGAATAGAAGTAGATTGATAAAGGTTGAGAAAGGGAAAATTACAATTTACCTCCTAACCTTACATTTTTGATTATTAAAATTTAGATTTTTTACAAGCACGACTTAATAGTACCGCTATTGAATTTTAAGGAGACTATAGTGTTTTTGACGTTTAGTGAATTCTTGTAATTATACCCAATATTGGCAAAGTACAAATTCCACTAAATATTCTAAGATAATATAAGTTGATACTTATATGACTTTTTTATATCTTACATCCAAATACGGTACTAAAATAAAATAAAATAGAAGAGACATAAGTGAAAGTATATATATAATAGTTTTTATATCCTAAAATAAACTACTAAATAAGCAAAATAGAAGATATATATATGGAAGTATATAATAGTTTTTATAGTTTTGTTTACATTTTTTTTGTAACCACTTCTCAAATTTGCTAAGCACGGCAATTGGCAACCTTACAAAATTATTACGTCTGGCAAGCATTTTTAAAAATTTTGTGCTAAATTTGATAAATAAAACGCAAACCACCTAATCATTTCTTACGGTTTGTAAAAAACGGTTTAATTCATCCTAAAGCACTGACATAGTTAAATGCTCGACTGAAATAAAGTAACTACAGAAATAATCACAATAAAAATATAAAATTTTCTATAAACCACAATTAAATACACAACACTAATTTGTAAACTAAATTCAATTGCAAACACACAAATTATACGAGTCAAATGGAAGAGCAAAGTGAAATAACCTCACTCAATATATATATATATATATATATATATATATATATATTATTATTACATATATATATTACAGCAGTAGGTTATGGAAAGGTTATGCTATATATGTATAAGGCCCTTGGTTATAAATATATATATATATATATTATATATATTATAAATATATAAAAGATATATATATATACGCTATATATATATTAGTTATATATATATATATATATATATATTCATTCCAGGGTAAAATAATTTTTAGACTTTATATCTAACTCTCTGCCCTTTTAGCTTTAACTAATTTCCTGAGCTGAAAATCTACCAACTAAAAATTTATTTCTTGAAGACGGCTGCGTCATAGCATGCGTCATAACCTACATGACGTCATAGCTATTTATTTGTGACATTGAAAAAATCTTCCAGATGTGACGGGAAATTAATGCCTAATATATAAATTAATATTTTAATAAAAGACCACTTACTTCTTAAGCCTCACATTTACTAATCTATTTTCATTATATATAGAGATAGGCTGTCGGCCTTAAAGGTACTTAAATTTCTTTGGGTTATTCAGTGCACATAATTTCAGAAAAGTTTATTTAGGCCCGTTGCTATAGATTTGGAGAATTGTTGATTGTTTATCAATTAACCGTAAAATGACCCAGCAATTCAGCCTAATTCAGACTGAAAAGAATGAAATAAAATTTTGTTTAGTGGATAGGCTTTACTACTTCTTCAGCTAAATTGACTTCTGATAATATATTACCTTTATGGACCTGTTTATGAATTTAATCCAAAATGTGAAATAAGGCCCTGGGTGTAATTTGTGTAAAAGGTTTAAGCATTTCAATGGTAATTTATGCCCAATTAACTTTTAGAAAAGATATTTTTTTGGTAATTGGTGAATGAGAACTCTTTCGCCTCATTGATTTTTATGAAATTTATTACAGAACACTGAACATACATGTTATTACAATATTAAAAATCAAAATAGTTTCATTAGAACTTTAGAAATAGTAAGAGATAGTAAAGAAGCCATATGGGCCTATCAAGACTGTTCCTATCAATTAACAATAGACTAATCACTAAATATGTAATGTAAATCCTCAAAGCACTTTAGGGCTTGTCAATAAGTTACATAATATACATAATGTCTACCACTAAAAGAAAAAATTATAGCTAAATTATGTGCTAATCATGCTACAAGCCTTAATAACTTTGTTATAGTCATACATGCAGTTTAACCTTAATAATTACTTTAACTAAAAACCCGCCAATTTGACTTACTCAAAATATTTTATATAATACCCAAACCATTCATACACCTATCCAATTCTTTCATAAATATTGCAATCAAGTAATACTCAACAACTTTATATAGTACTCATTCCAAAAATTAATAACCCTATTACTGAATTAATGCTTTCTTATATCAAGATTGCATGCCTTTTTTTTAATTTTCTTACTATGCCCCCAGGTCTCCCATCCATGGTCTACTATGAAGAATTTATTGGTCTCTGTATTATCAATAGATATAAATATTTTATATACTTGTATCATAACGCCTTCCTACAGAGAACAATCCTAATTCTTTCACCCTATCCTCATAGCTCTTACCCTCAAATCCAGAAATCACCCATGTTGTTATTTGTTTTACTCTCCAGCATATCTATGTCTTTCCTTAAATAAGTAGCCCAAACTTTTGCACAATACTTTAATACAGGCCTAACAGCTATTATACAGTTTACTTATAACTTCCTTTCTCTTGTAAATGATATTGTGATACACTAAACCCAGCATCTCATTAGCTGGACATTCTTTGTTTCCACACACTGACCAGCCACTCCCAAATTACTATTTATAATCACACAATAAATCCCTTTCTTGGTTCAAAGACTCAAGCCAATCCCCGTTTATATTGCAGCCAAATCTTTTAGTAGATCTAGGTTTGGTTAAGTTCTATTGGATTTCTCTTTAACCCCATAGGATTATGTAATACTTTGGGGATTGGTCTAGCTTTTTTTGTAATAGACCAGTCATATATATACCCTCTATATAATATATACATTATTATTAAACTATCATAATATATAATAATATAATACTCTAACTATATATATATATATATACTATACGTAAAGTGGGGGGGTAATTTGAAACACGTGGCCGGCAACATATCCCACAGGACCACACGCTGCGAAAGCCATTGGGAAACAGGGGCTAAAAACCTCGATAAAAACGATCACATTAAGTAAAAATACAAACCATTAATAAATTAGTGTTAAAATGTCCTTAAATAGAATTTTTTTATTAAACCTTTTGGTTATATTTTCTGTTAATTTTGATTTTTTTTTTTTTTTTTTAAGAACATAATATTTTTGCAAATAGAAATATCGTATCAAATGCAAAGAGTTGTAGCGTAAATACAAAATAACGCTGAAGATAAAAATAAATAAATAAAAAGTGAAAAGGGAACCCTTGGAACCATATGAGAATACCTGAAACGCTGTTAGGTAAATCATTGCTTGTGTTTTATTTTAAAAAAATAGTAAAGCTGGGCAATCTCTGAAAACAGGGAAGTTGCGTATTTTGTAGGGGCAAATGGGGAACGAGATTAAAAATGTTTTTGTGCGGCAAACCAAACCATAGTCACCTAATACTATTCAATATTATTAATTTCCATATAGCATAATCTAACCATGTATTCGCCAAAACTAGATTCTTTTTCTCCCACATTTTCTCAATTAATTAGGTATTAAAAACTTAACAAATTAGATGGTTCCTAACTAAATTAATACTATAGGCGTGTAAAGAGTTCACATAAAGATGTTGCAAACTCATTTAGGTTACCTGACATACCTGAAATAAGCATTACAATTTTCAAGCACGTATGAGCCAAAAATTACTTTATTGAAACATAAGAAAAAAATAATATTAATGTTAAAAATACCTTGAGCGTAAAGGTTGTCATATAGTTAGCTAAGGGTTGTTTAATGAATAAATAATTAATTATTTTATTATTACTCCTATAAAGTATGGTGTATAGTTACTTTACATAACTACTTTTTATTTACTTAAACTACATTTTATTTCAAAAAAAGTTTACTTTAAATTAGTAGGTATTTTCAAAATCAATATATTCTCTTAATAACCCATTTTTTGAGAAATAAAAGGGTATGTAAATGCATTCTTTTTATTAAAGCCTGGATGTTTAAAAAATAATAAATTGCTATAATATTATATAAAATCTATAAAATCATTGATGTTCCAAACAACGCCTTCAAAAGAAAAGTGTTAACCCCAATTGGCCCCACCATCAAAAAACGTGGAGGCAATGAACAACGAACTGATTTTTCAAAACCTATTAAAATTAACCCATTATAATATTATAAACTACATAACCATAGTATTTGTAGCCCAAATGATGAAGTTATCTCATGGTAAAAACCAAATTTCAAAAAAGTAAAGTAATATAGGAACTACAACCTTAGCACTTTTGAAACACCCAATTTCGTTCCCATTTAAACTGATTACGTATATAATTATATATATATATATATATATATATATATATATATATATTATTTTGATTAAAATACCTAAATAATTTATATTTATATTACTATTTAAAATTATACGTTCATTCGAGGTATTATTTAATGCTAATTAACAAATTAAGGGAAACTAATTTTATTTAACATTTAAAACGGGAGAGGCCTTTCTATGCTCACTCAGCACTTTATTCAATCCCAAAACGCAGCCGACAACACAGAATAAATTGCTGTGAAATTTGAATAAAGTGCTGAGTGAGCATAGAAAGGCCTCTCCCGTTTTAAATGTTAAATAAAATTAAGTTTCCCTGAGCTCGTTAATTAGCATTAAATAATCCCTCGAATGATATTGATAATTTAAATATAAATAAAATAAATTATTAGGGTTTTATCACTAATCTGTATTAAAGCTGTGGTATCTTATTTATTTAGCAGTTTATTAAATATATATATATTATAGTTATAATATATATATATATATATAATATATATATATATATTATATATTATATATATATAGTATATATACTATATATTTGAGGTTTATGATTTTATAAAAAAAAAAAAATCTTATTATCAAGTTTTGGTGAACCATTTTATTATATATATATATAATATATATATATAATATATATATATATATATAATATAATATATATATAATATATATATATAATAATATATATATATATATATATCTTACCTGACCACCCCAATATTGGCGAGGCCAAACTGTATCCAAATACCCTGCCAACGCAACCAGCCTCCAGATCTTCCAGGGCTGAAATGTTCCAGATTGCTCAGAGTTGAGAGTTAGATAGACAGAAGAGAAAAAAGTGAGATGTATTTTCCAGGACCTGGTTATAGTTTTGACAGATATTTGTAGTGGTTTGGTTAAAGTTAAATCTGTCTGCAATATTGTAAGTTAGGGTGGTGGCCACATCTTAATTTGGCCAAGGATGACTGGGTAGTTCTTGGTAGGGAGTTGAATTCTGGTGCTATTTCTGGTGGGTGTTTGTTTAAAATATTTGGTAGTTCGCATCTTATGAGAAAACCGGGTGCTTTAAAAACTACGCTTGAAGCGTTCTTTTTTGGGGACGTGGATGGCCTAGTGGTTAGAGCATCCGGTTAATGTTAACTCTGCGATGCGGAGTCCAATGTTCGAATAACGCTGATGGAGAGAAAATCTTCTGTGACTCATTCATTTAAAATGAATACTCAGCAGCTATGGGATGAGAAAACTGGGTGCTTTAAAAACTACGCTTGAAACATTCTTTATTGGGGATGTGGATGCCCTAGTGGTTAGATCATCCGGTTATTGTTAACTTTGCGATGCAGAGTCCAATGTTCGAATCCTGCTGATGTAGAGTAAAATCTCCTGTGACTCATTCATTTAGCATCATGTGGATTTGTTTGGTGCATGATATTCAGAATTTGTTTGTAATATAGAGCTGGTGAAGGAGGTGGTGGTTTGAGTTTGTGGTGTGGATGGGGTCAGGGTGTTTGAGTTTTCATAAAGAATTGTGTGCCTATCATATCCAGGTGTGTCTCTATAGAGGTAGTATTTTGTTTTCTTCATGTAGGTGTTGTTATGGTGTAGTTGATGTGCATCCTGTTATGATTCTTAGTGCTATGTTTTGTGTTGTTTGGAGTTTCTTTGTTGTTTTTAGTCAGTAGTGGGTGTCAAGTTGGAGAGGCATAGTTTAGAGCCAGACGAATGTATTGTTTATATATGGTGGTGGATGTCTGTTGTTTGTGAAATCTGTGCCATATATATATATATATATATATATATATTATATAGTATATATATATGTATATATATTTATATATATATTATAATATATATATATATATATATATATATATATATATATATATATATATATTAGATATAATAAAATATAAATATGTGTAAATATTAAAAATTTGATATATTTATGGTCTTAATAAGTGGTTTTGGGTGAAATAGTTTCTATTATAATTTTGTGATGTTCATAGGTCTTTTTGGTTATTTGGTTGTGTGTTTCTCTTTGTTTGATTCAATAGTGTTGTCCTAAATATTAATGTACAGAGAAATTTATTTTCATGATGTTGTTTATTGATTCATTACTATGCTAGGATATATAGATTTGAAAACCTTTCTAGGGCTTGATATTTTTTTGGGTTTTACGTATCTTCGATAATAAATTATAAAAGATTATGCTAAGTTAAAACGAAAAAGGTAAGATTCATGTCATGTAGTTCTGAGAAAGCTCATTATTTTTTTTTCTATAGAAACTGTTAATTCAAATTAAACATAGGGAACTAAATGCATTAAAAAATGTAGACTAGTGACTTGTGAAACAGTCAAACAATACTTTTTTATAAAAGTAATAAAATATTATTAAATATTTACTTGGTCTATAAAACAAAATAACAATGCACCAAATTTAAAGATGTGGAACAGTGGAACAATACTTTTTTTTAATAGAAGATCTAAAAAATTATTATAGATTTAATTGGACTATAAAACAAAATATCAATGTACCAAATTTCAAGATAGAATGTCCTTTGTTTGTTTTTGTTTTAAAGGTTGCCATTTGTGATAAATCAAAATTATTTAAAAAATTTTGCAGTACAGATATAACAGTAATTTCTGCATTTGCATAAAAATAATTGAACAAATGGAAGATGTTATAAAATAATATTTTAATAGTGCAAGCACAAAGAATTAAATTTGACAATTTTTATTAGTTACCACTTACCACTGTGCAAAATATTTTTATTGGAGTTTAAAACATTAAACCATGAATTAAAATAATATTTTTTGTTAATAATTACAGCAATAATTTTCAGAACATAATAAATATTCAATTAAGCAAATGTTTTTGAATTACTTAAAGACAATACTACTTATTTGGGCTTTTTTATTTTATAATGTACACAAATTGTTAAAAAAAAAAAAAAAAAAAATTTCCTTAAATAAAAGTATCCAAAAAAATATTTTGACAATTATAGTTGCAAGTCATAATTTGTAACTCATTATTGAATCATTTATACTTTAATCAAAATGAAAATCTTAATTTTCAGTTTTTTTTTCCCCCCCCCCCCCCCCCAAGTAGGATGTCCTGCTGAATTTGTCTATAATTACTTCAATTATTATAGGCCTATTCAATATAATGCCTATATAAAATTTGAGCATTTCAGAAAATGTATGCAAAATGAAATTTCCTTTGGTAAAAATAATTAAAAAAAAAATAAATTAATTTTTATTTTTCAAATCATTTTGCATCATGCTTTCCATCAACATACTAACTACAAAATGGGTATTTTTAAAGAGATAGCAAACCCACTACATTGCAAATTTTGATGTTAATTGACAATTGTGTTAGGAACTTAGGAATTGCTATTGAAAACTCTTAATAAAGCTTTTGATGTGAAAAAAACTTTTGATTGTATTATTGACAGTTTCTCATACTTAATTTCTTTGATATCTTCCCATTTCTCCTTTTTCTTAATACCTTCATATTCTTCTCTTGTTTTAAAATGTCCTTCTACCTCACTCTCCATTTCGTTCATTTCCTTCTAACTCTCTTATTATCCTCCACATCTTTCTTCAGGATATTTTTAAAATAACTTGTTCACCTTTTCATTTTCTTCTGGACTCACAAGCATCTCCCCTTTATTTTAAATACTAAATTTCCTCCTATGCATTATTTTTAATGTTTTGTCTTTTTGTATTTCCAGTCACATTATTGTGACTAAATTTTTTAAATACTACTTCACTCTCCCAGATGTATCCTTCATTTATCGCCTTTTCTTTCCTTTCGCCCTTGTCTGAATTTTAACTAGGATTGATCAATTCACCAGTGAATTGTGTAATGTAGCAGTTGATTTCAGTGCCTTTGCTCTTTGCTGTGCAGTGTAAAAAAAATGGCTATATTGGTGCTGGTGCACAACCGCATGCAGTGCTTGCACAACCCTAGTTTGAATATATTCCACTCTTGTCTTGCACTGCTCTTCAACCAAATTTCATTTTTATTGTTTTTATAATACCACTTTTTTTTTCTCATCCTCATTTCATCAGTGCCTTTTCTCCACCCCTCCGACTTACTTTCTTCCTGGTCTCTGTCTCCACATTTCTTTCACATTGTGTGCATTTACATCTACAACCTTATCTTCCATTTCTTCAAATTTTGTTTAACTTTTCCATGTATAGGTTTTTCTCCCATGTTCCTTCAGTATTTCACTAATAATATAGACATTCATTTTTCTCTTATTTTATCTCCTTGGGCTCTTAGCAGACATTAGTTATTTATTTTACAAATATTATTTGTTGAAAACTTAACTAAATTTAGGAATCAAAAAAAGAATCTGAAAAATGTTGAGAATTTTACTGATTCTAATTAATGTCAATTCTTCCAATTCATCATTCTATGAATGTGACTTGAATTGTGGGTAAGAAAATTTTTTGGGACATGGTTATTAACAGATTGAGTGTTTTAGCAATTTGGAAATTAGAAGTACAGCTAACGAAAGAAATTATAAACTTAATGTTAGTATTATAGTGAAGTCATTGTCATATCATGTTAGATCATTGAATGTACTTTGATGAATTGATTTTGATCCCATATTTATCATTTATCTAAGGAAGGACTTTGTTTTATTGGAGGCAGAGCAATTGAACAAGTAAGAATTTTAAAACAAGAGTTACGAGGATAGGTTGAAGTACTTTGATATTTTCTGTTAAGAGAAGATTAATCCTACCTATTTAAATTGAAATAATTTTTGTTTATAAAATTTCTTGCTTTTGATAATAGTGTGGTGAATAAGATTTTCAATATTTAGCCTTTCTTCATTTAGAATAATTACCATTTAATATAAATTTCTCATGGTTTATTTCCCCATTCGTTCTTCTGTTTTTTTTTGTTTTGTTTTTTTAAGTTAAATAATAATTATTTTACAGGTTGTCTCTTTTGGTATGAGCTCTGATGGGGGGTCAGAGCATGGGGTAGGGGACACCACTATAACCTCTGTGATTGAGGGATTAGATGGTGTCACAAGCACCATTGGCACCTCTACAGGATTCTCTACTTCACCTGTAGTTATTGTGGATCCAATATTTTTGCAAACTAAAACAGCTCAAGCAGTTGCTGGAGTATTTGTATGGGCAGCCTTAATTATAACATGCCATCAGGTACTGTAACGAGTTTTTAAATATTTTCTACAAATATTAGGAACTCTGGGTTTTTCTGTTGTCTTATATGATGTCATAAATATTTGCTTTCAAATATAAGTACCATATTTCTATTTTTTAAATCTTATTGGACATTTGAAATGTTAATCATTTTGGAACATTAATATTATTATTATTATTATTATTATTATTATTATTATTATTATTATCATCTATGATATTTCCAGATATATCAACACTTGAGATACTATAGCAACCCTGCTGAACAGAGATGGATAGTTCGCATTCTGTTTTTTGTCCCATTTTATGCATTTGATTCCTGGCTTTCTCTTCTCTTTTTTAATAATGATTATTATGTCTATTTTGATACACTTAGAAATATTTATGAAGGTAAGTTTATTTAATGTACTTATTTTATGAAATAAATTTGACAGTAGATCAGTGCTGTTCAAAATTGTCTAATGTGTTTTAAATGTTTCTCTTTTAGCTTTTGTCATATATAGTTTTCTTAGTCTCTGCTACGAGTATCTTGGAGGTGAAAGTAATATTATGAGTGAAATTAGAGGGAAGCCCATTAGGTATGTTGTAATGACAAAGGTCTATTGTAGTCCTCACTTCATATAAAGATAATTTTAGCTCAAACTGAATCTCACTTAAATTTTTATTTTTTTCTTATTTTTTTTAAGATCATCATGTTTGTATGGAACCTGTTGCCTAGTTGGGAAGACGTATACTATCGAGTTTTTAAGGTTTTGCAAACAGGTTACTCTACAGTTCTGCTTAATAAGACCACTTATGGCTGTCATTACAATCATACTTCATGCTCAGGGAAAATATCATGATGGAGATTGGAGGTTAGTAACCTGTAATTTAATTTTGTTGATGTTTTCATTTTTTATTGCAGTGAATTTTAGATTAATTTCATCCTCTTGCACTAAGTATAAAAACCTTGATTTGACTACTTTAGAGATTGCTTGTTAGTAGTAAGTTGCTAAAATACAAAACCTTTGTTCTTGTTTTGTTCACTATAACACTTTTTAAAAGTGAACTTTGATTTTACTTAGATGTAAATCATTAACGTTAACCCTTTTGATATCTATGAACTAATTAAATCCTATTCCTCACTGAAAGTAAATGACATTTTACAGTGATAAGATTCCATATCCTAAGCCCTAATACATTAATATTTCTTTCAGTCCTAATGGTGCTTATCTTTATATCATCATAATTTACAACATCTCTGTGTCATTGGCTCTTTATGGACTGTTTCTCTTTTATTACGCTACCAAAGACCTCCTCAAACCCTTTGATCCAGTTCTCAAGTTCTTTACCATCAAAAGTGTTATTTTCCTTTCTTTCTGGCAAGGTAAGGCATTTAAAGTTTTAAATTTATTATTAAATATTTAGGTGCTTTGAATCTAGTTTTAACTTTCCTTAAATCTTCTGCTACTAGTTCAACTTTTAAAGTTTGTTATAGTATTGTATTGCGCACTAACATCATTATGAATATTACGTTACTACCTAAATAGTGTAAACCATTTGTGCTGAAGGGAAACTATCTTCATTATCCTTAGATTATAATCAAATATTTATTTTTACAGGTTTTCTTTTGGCTATATTAGAAAAGGCTGAAGTTATAAAAGCTGTGCCAGGAGTGAACAAAGGAACAGTGTCTGCTGGTTACCAAAACTTTATCATTTGTATAGAGATGTTTTTTGCATCAGTTGCTTTGCGTTACGCTTTTCCTTATCAAATATATGGTGATCTTAATACTGCAGGACCTGGGCGCTCTGTAACAATGCAGAGTATATCATCATCATTAAAAGAGACTATGAACCCCAAAGATATAATGACAGATGCCATTCACAATTTCCACCCACAATATCAGCAATACACTCAGTATAGTGCAGGTAACTTTTGTCTGGATTTTTTTTATATACCTTTAATAACCTTACTTACTACTTACACTTAAAGAGGCACGTATGATCATTTTATATATATATATATATATATATATATATATAAAATATATATATATAATATATATATATATAATATATATATATATATATATATATATATATATATATATATATATATATATATATATATATATATATATATATATATATATATATATATTATATATATATATATATATTATATTATATATATATATATATATATATTAACGCATGAGCTATATAGTTTTCTTTTCTAATTTGCAAGTAATATCTATACCATTTATTTTTAGTTTATTTTAGATATATATTTGAATGCATGTCGTTATGGTTTCTTTTTGCATCTATAAACAATTTCCAAAGTTTAAGTAGAAATATATAATTAAAATGAATCTTTCCTATTATTGCAAGAAAAAAACTAATTACTTCGAAATTTACAAATATTTTTGAATCTGGTCATAACATTGTAAGAAAGATATTTTTTGCATTTGAATTTTTTTGTAATAAATTATTCAGCATTCCTTTGAAATGCTATTGATGGTGTTAACGAAGTCACTTGATAGTTTGCTATTAAAGAAGCATTTAACATTATAGGAATTTACACAATACAACTGTAGACTCATTTTTTTGTTATTTTGACTCACTATATGAAAAAAAATACCTAAATATGAGAATGGAGTTTATGCGTGTGTTAAAATGTACTCCATTTAATTGTTGTGTAAAATTTATAATTTTACCTCTTGGATCGTTTTAAGTACATGGATTTTGTAAAGAATATATAAATTCCAGAAATATTTTTAAAAATTAAAAAGTTGATAAAAATAAAAGCTTTTAATATAACTATGTAGAGGTTATAAGTAGATGTGTGTAAATTCCTTTAAATATTTAAATTATGCAAATTTAAAAGATTATTTTTTAATTAAGCAATGTATTGTGTAACTGTCTAAAGTATATTAATTTTACGTAATTATGATGGAGAAAAGGATATGCTATAGAAATGCCTTAAAATCTTAAATCATTAAACTTTTCTCACTTTTACCTTTTGTTCGGTTATATAAAAAAGGTTATTGCCTTTCAAGATTTTAAAATTAAGCTCATTGTTCATATCATTGTTTAATTTAATTATAAATAGATATGCATTTGTTTTTTTTTAAATAGCCTTAATTTGAAATTATTTTTTGTTTTTCATTATGGCTTCGAATCTAGGTGTAATCAACATTTATCTGTCTTTTTTTTTTTCACAATTTTTATTAAAGTTTAATGCAGAGTTATATTCAAGCCTGCTACATTTTTATTTTTAATAATGGTAGTTATTAGTGGTGCAAGCATTTAACACGCGTGTGTGGTTTTTTGTTTTTGTTTTTTTAAATAACACAGGTAACAACGAAAGACCTTCACAAGTGTTGAAACATTCTCATGATATGGAGGAATTGAGACCTGACCTTCTACCTGTAACATCGGCTTCTTCAGACCTCCTCCTCTCCTTGAACACTACTACCACATCGACTACGGCTCCAACACTTACTCCATCTTCACCACCTCCAGTCTATTTTGATGGTGCAAATTTCGTTCCTTTACCAGCTGTTAATCGTAGTTCTTCAGTTACTGCTAAAGGAAACCTGAATAAAAATAAAAACTCTTCCAGGGTGGCCAAGGGGGCCAAGGGCTCGCACATTCCCAATTACTCTTCCACTTCTTCTACCGCAGAGGATAAGCACGTGAATTCATTACCTCCACCTCCCTCAAATCCTAAAGGTGGTTTGACTTTACTTCACGCTTTCACTGAAGCACACGTTCATAGTTGTGGAGGAGCTTTCACGTTTTCTAACTGGTTTGGATTGATTTAACAAATGTTGGTGATGGTATTTACGGTGAAATTAACCAATTGTAAATGTTCTGTTCATGAATCTTTACTACTGGGAGGAATTTTGGGCGAAAATCTTGTTGCTTAAGAGAATCATTTCATTCTTCTTTAAAATTCTCATGTCTAAGTACTTTTTATATTAAATGCCTCAATATTACTATTTAGTATTGATTGGGTAGAAATATATACATAAATGATATTCATTTGTTATGAAGGACCAGGATTTGTATTTAATAAGAACAAAGTCTTCTTGCCTGTAGCAAAACGTGATAGGAAAGTTAGACATTTTCAAATGTTAGACATATTTTTCAGAATAGGAATTTGACATATATATTGACAACGACATAAGTAGCTGAAGCATTTTAAAATGAACGAGAATTTGCTTTATGAATCACGGAAACGTTTTCATTGTGATTATTATTATTATTTATTTATTAATAATCTTAGGGGCGTGTTAGGTGTGAAAAAAATTGATAAAATGAGGAATGAACGTATTGGAGAGTTATGTGGTGTGAAGAAAGGGGTTAATGAGAGAATAAATGAAAGTACGTTGAGATGGTTTGGTCATGTGTAAAGGATGAATGACAGTCGGTTGGTTAAGCGGATGTATAGTGGTGAGTGTGTTGGGAATCGACCGGCTGGGAGACCGAAGAAAAAGTGGATTGAGTCAGTAAAGGTGCATAATAGGAGTGAATGGTGGGGTTTTGTGATGGAGAGGAGGTATGGTTGTGGCCCACCTGGGCCAGGGGATGAACCCTACCTTTGACGATATGCCATAGTGGTCCGTCGCGGTCCCGTGACTCTAAGGTGGATTTTCTGACTGTGCGACAGGGTTCTCTAAAAGGTATAAAGGGGTAGTAAGGCTGGGCCTTTCTTTTGACTTCTTACCGTGACGAGTTCTCCCTTTTCTTTTCCGATGCTTGTCACGCCAATTCTAAATCTTGGGGAAAAAAAAAGGAGAAGATGAAGATAAGATGATAGATTTTTTTAATTATTATTATTATTATTATTATTATTATTATTATTTTATTATTATTATTATTATTATTATTATTATTATTATTATTATTATTATTATTATTATTATTATTATTATTACATTATATTATTATTATTATTATTATTATTATTGTTATTATTATTATTGTCCGTAAATGGACTATAAATTTGACCTGTTAGAATTTGAGTAGCCCTATATTAACCTGTGACAGTGCGTCTTCTCTTTGACAACATAAAATAACGATGACATGATAATATTTTTATTGCTATTTTTCTATTTACAACAGTCATTTTGATATAAGATCGAAAGACAATGCAGTATAATCTTTTGCTAGATTTGACCTCGGTATCTCCTTTTCAAAATTCCTATCTTAGCATTTTTTTTAGGTTGTATATATATATATATATATATATATATATATATATATATATTCTATATTTTGTAGGGAGATATATATCTACGCAGATATATATATATATCATATATACTATATATATATATATACTCTTCTCTTTCTATATATATCTACTCTCTATATATATCATTATATATATATATATATATTATATTTTCCCTGGTCTTGTGGGAGGGAGATAAGCCTCTGACGCAGAGCAACTTTTGGGCTAGGTTAAAATTGTTTGCCATGAATGGAGCCTGAATAGAAAACTTTGTTCTACCAGTACAGTTTTTTTTTCTGCGCTGATTTCTGGACATTGGGTTATTTTTGTGTGTGTGTGTGTGTGCGCGTTTTCTAATGGAAAATTTGGGTGAAGATGGTGTAAGTTTTTTTTTACTGATACATTAGGAGATCAAGATGAAATGAGTGATCTGGGAACAGAGTTTTTCTGTAGAATTTAATAAACAGCCTGTTTAGATGGTCTTTTATATGAAGTATTTTGTTCCTGATTGAGGTAGTGGAGAGGCAGCCTGTTTTGCCATTAATGCCCTATTTTGTGTTATTTCTAGTTCTTTGTTATTAATTTTGAAGATTTCCAGAGCCCATGCTTGTCCGCATAGTTGAGAAGAGGGCTGATATATTATTTGAAGAAGACTGTGATAGTTTCTTTGTGTTGGTCAAATTTGGTATCTCTAAGAGTTTTAAAAGCTCTGATTTTTGCGTTGTTTTGGAGGAGTTTTATGTTGTGCGGGGGGTGGGGTGTGTGTGTAATGTCATGTGTGTGTCCTATGTAATCTCGTATTGTGGATATATATATATATATATATATATATATATATATATATATATATATATATATATATATATATATGTATATATATGACCTTAGGTACTTATAACTCTCTCTATATACTATATATATATATATATATATATATATATATTATTTTAACATCTTTTAGTTTCCCTATAACTGTTGTCTGTTGTTAAATTTGCTTTAATTTAAGGTACTTAATTTGTTAGATTTTGTAAATAACTATTTTCGCTTATATCCTTCGTGAGGATGAACTCTTTCCACTCTCTGTGAGCTAACGAAATCTGTATGTTCTTAGATGCAACTACTTTCTTCTTATTTAAAATCCTTGCTAAAGTCAAATACTCTTCCTTTGAATTTAACATTTTTTTTTTTTTTATAATATACTTTCTATTTTGGATGATTTTCCTCGTATAATAATTTGAGTAACAGCTGTAGTATAAGTACCCATAAGTAATACATGAAGCAGGTTTAATTTGTTTATGAAGAAAGGTATAATTAACCCAAAATCAGTAGGGTAGATTCCTTCATATATCCTATATTAGATTTCTATTTTTTTTTTTAATTTTGTAAAAAAATTTATTTTCTGTTTTATTAATCTACTCTAGTGTGCTATATGAATTATGTCATCTCACTTTTGTGATTTTGCGCTATAATTTTTTTTTTACAAATTTATGCTATTTTTTTTTTCTGGTATGCTTGTTTTATTACAGCTTGTTGTTTACATCAATTTCAGCTTTTTTGGTGATTTTGCTCAATAGCTATATCATTACATACCTATATCTGTAAAAAGTGAGATATAAAATTATTATTATTAAATTATAGTTAATATAAATCTTGTCCAGTTAATGAAATATTGTTTAATTGATAGGTGGTGCCACGAGGGCATCAGGCCATAAAGCAGTTAGCACCTACGATGCAGATGAAGTTTCTCAGATGCCTTCTTCTAATGGAAATGTTGGATCTCACGGTGGATCCGCAGCCACTTCCGTCAATGGTAGTGGGACACGAGGAGGCCAGTCTTCAAGGTCCAACAAGTCAGCTTATAATGAAAAAACATTACTACTCAGTTCTGATGATGAATTTCAGTAAATTGTAAAAGTGAGTTAAGATTTGCTTTCTTTTTCTTATTCTTATTGAATCGTGGGTCGCGGCTTAGTGGTTAAGCACTCGGCTCGGCTGCGATCAAACCCCTGGTTGCTAAAACAGTCCTAATACAGGAGTGTTTTATTAATTCTTTTTGTATATGCTACGTCTGGTAAATTTACTATTTGAATCGTTTAAAAGTTTGTAGTTAAAAATTCTATATGTGAATTTAGCAGTATATATAGGAGGAATAGTATAATTTTTAAGTAATTGGAAACTGAAAACGAGTTCAAATTAAAACAAAGATTATTATTATTATTATTATTATTATTATTATTATTATTATTATTATTATTATTATTATTATTATTATTATTATTATTATTATTATTATTATTATTATTATCTTAAAGACTTATACTTATTACCTTGTTCACTTAACTTCTCACTCTTAATTCTACCCACTTCCTTCCTTATCACCTTCCTCTCATCCAAGCCCCCACTAACTTAATTTTACAGTAAACAACATAATGATCCGATAATCCCATTCCTAATCCCCTCTCTGATTTAACATCCAGCACATACTATAACATCTCCTTCACCAACACAAATCAATCATACTTTTCAATTCGATACCATCTCTACCTACACCAACTCTAGTATACTTATGAATACTCTTGTGTTTAAAGAAAGTATTACTGACACACACCTCTCTCCTCCCAGAAATCAATCACCTTCCTACCATTCTCATTTTCTCCCTACACCCAAAAGCCATCTGTTATAACATCCCTTTTTTGATCACCTATCCAACCATTTAGGTCACCCAACACAATCAATCTGAAGTTCCTACTCACCCCATCCAAAACATCATTCAGATTATCCCTGAAAATCGCACTCTTCAACATTACCCTCAGATGGACCATATGTCACAACCACACTTTTGACCATTTCAACTTAAATTTAACCATTAAATTCTAGTACTCACACAAACAAAATCTGCCATAGCTCTGTGCCACAGGTCACTCATCAGAATTGCAACTCCTTCTCTACCCCTCTCAGTCCTTTCCACACCAGCACATACCACATACACATTTCACACCACACCACTCATTTTCACCTCTTCCTTTCATCTGTTTCAGTCACCGCGAGCAAATCAAATTTGCCCTTCTAAATACATCCATCACCTCTCTCCTCTTCTCCTCAACATTTATTCCTCTGACTTTCCATGTACCCATACGATTCATTCATTTTCGCCGAAAGATAGAAAGTCGCTTACGGCGATCACGACCTTCTCCGAGGCATGCATTAGCATTCCTGGCCAAAGATAAGTGGTAGTGGGCAGCCAACCCAACTACCACCATCCCTTTAGTCGCCTTCTACGACAGCAGAACATATGATGTTGGCAATTCTTTCTCCCCCACACATTGGGATATAAATGATCGAAATGTCTGTAAGATGTTGTTTAGAATAGGGGTGTGGATATAAGTATGTGTATATATGTGGATAAAAGGTGGTGTCTGTAAAGTGTTGTCTGGAGGATGAGAGTGGATACGAACGCAGAAGAAAAAGATGAACTATTAGGCACTGGAATGTCATGGGAGACCCTACATGCCATAAGCCAAATGGGAGATAATTTCATCGCTGCGAGTAGTCGCGCTACCCAACAGAACTAGCAACTGGGGTGTCGAGGAAAGCTCCGAAGGATCCTCAGAACACCCAACTTCTCAGGAGCTTGTTAGAAAGATGATAATGTAATCCTTCTGAGAAAGATCATGAGAAAAG
>JABUQX010000790.1:40000-45000 GCA_015478945.1 Trachelipus rathkii
CTATTGGAGAACTCATGGTGGAAGCGTTTAGGTTAGATTGGAAAAGATACTAGTTCCACTTATAGGGTGAAAAACCTTCATTGTAGTTGGTAAATATGAGGTATAATAATAGATTTTTTTTTGGAGATTTTAAAACTATGATCTGCCATAGTTTCCGATTTCCAGACTAGTTGATTTCAAATCGAAAGGTTTACCATTTAGTGTTAGTAAATTATTTTAAACATTTAGCATGTTGTAGTGAATTTGAGGGTTTTTATTATTATTATTGTTTATGGTCATCTTTATTATTTTTTCATCATTTTAGTGTTAGGAGACTTTATCATATATTTCATCTTTTTGTTTATCCCTTAAATTTAAAGTAGAGCAAAGTATTTATTAAAACGCGAAGTGAGGGCATGAATTTGTAAAGCCTCGATTAAACAGCAAGAGTGCTGAGGGAGTAAAATAAAGTAGAAGCCGCAGAGAAGAACCGTGAGAGGTCAAGTTTTCACTCCTCTGGGTAAGTGTGAAACTAGTGGACGCGTTTTATTAAGAGTTAGGTTAGATAATGGGGCTAATGAGTGTACTTGTTTGTTTGCAGGTGGAGCATATTCCGGGATTTTCTCAAAGCTTTTTCGGGATCCTTGAACAACTAATAAAGGGATTTCGCGAACCATCTAGAAGCTTTCCCAAATATTGGAAAGAACGAGTGCCGTTTATTAGCGCCTAACTTCCGCGGAATCAGGAAGCATTGACAGTCATCCCACAACTGGGCAACGAGAGTACAGCAGAGGTATTGTGACTCTGCCATTAAAAAAAGGAGTATACCGGCAATATCGCAGTGGGTCGTGCACCATAGGGGACGCTTTGGGTGGGCATTTCAGGGGTATCACTGGCACTTCCATCTTCCCAGTTTGTAATATTTGTTATTGCTCTTTTAGCGCATGATTTCCCGCACATTAGCGGCTCTTAGTGTGAAGTTAACGTCTGTTATTCAGTTGAAATTATAGTCTTAAATTGTGTTCGTTTCTTATTTTCCCCAGTAGTGTCGAGGTCTGGTTATAAAGAGTGTGGTCGTTGGTAAAGGGAACATCTATTTTAGCGACTTTACCGTTGTTGGTTAAACTTCCCGGTACCCACCGCCGTGGGAAACATTAGAAAGAGTTGCCCTTGCCAGGGAAACAGGCACGCCCGGCCGAGTGGTTTTACTGAGTCAGTGACCCCGGTCCGGACGTCGAGACCCACTGAGGACATCCCCAAGAGGTTGCCCTTGCCCAGGGAAACAGGTGCGGTCGAGCGAAGTCGGGCCGGAGACGGACCCACGCCGAGTCCATCGGAGTCGTGAACTGACGGGAAAGGAAATCCACGTAGTGCTTCACTCCCTTAAGGGACAGTCGGGAACGGGCAAAACCCACGTCCGTTTTAGAGGAGTCGGGCTTTAGGAAAAATCCACCGAGGTGCTTCACTCACGTAGGGGTCAAAGTCGGGAGAACGGGAGAGGGCGGGAACAGGTTAATCTGTCAGGGGTTGGTGTCAAAAGGGAACATAGTCACCGCGAGCCAACAGGCATAGTCCGATACCATATCAGATCGAACCCAGTGATAGCTGTAATGGGTGGCGAGAGTAACACGTTGGAGCTTCACCAACGAATTAACGGGAGGATTAGAAACCCTCCGCCTCGCTATCCGCGGCAGTTGCGAAGGTTGCTTTGTCGGATTCGCCACAATGTTTTTAAATAAGTAAATTTATATGAAAATAATGGTTTTAAATCTTTATAGTGAAAGTTTGAATTCTAAAGTACATTTTAATATTTTAATTTGTTTTTTACTTGCATTAATGATGATTGGATAACTGATTATGATTTAAATATAAATAAATTTTTGAAAAGTGAGGTGCAATCTTTAAAGCTACTAAAATAATATATAAATACCTTGTAATGAAATATTCAAAATTAATCATAAGGTTTATTAAAAGCGGAACTCTTTAAATTCTTTTGTAGTAAAATATCAAATAAATTAGTTTGGTATTTAATATAGCTTCAAATTTTAGCCTACTATATATCAATAAATGCACATTTTTCCGTAATTTTGAAATTTATAACGAAACCTTTTTATTCGCTCTTCTTTTTGTAGGCTGTGGAAATACATTTATGCAAATATTTTTGCCTCATTTTGTCATTATTAATATATACACAAGCTTATACTGCAAATTTGAATGAAAATAGCATCACCTTTATGTTAATCCCATTTCTTTGATTGTAACATATGTCCCTCGTTTTCGTATATTTAATTTACAAAATTGCCATAAGCACCTAAACTACTATGAAGATATTAAAAAAGAACTATTGAACTACTACTATACCAAATTGTTAATCGATCATGTTTCTAACACTTCCAAGTTTAAAAAAAAAAAAATCATCCTGGTTAATAAAAAAAATACCGATTTCGGGCTTGTTAAAAGTTAACGATTTTTGAGGATTAAAAATTAAACTAAACTCATTTTGAACACCAAGTTTAGGGAAAAAACAACGCTAAATTAGCAACATAGAACATTTGCAAATATCTCTTTGGATGCGTTCCACTCAATTCTACATTTTTAAATTTTAAACACACTTTAATCGGAATTTTCAGAAAATGAAGCGATAACCTTTAAATTCTTGAATTTCGTGGAACGCTGGAGTGTAATCATTTCGGCTGATTATTTATATAATATCAGCTTTGGCGGCCGCCAAATGCTATCGACATACTGAGAGTTCTAGCAGAGAATACTGTCAGAAGAAGCTAGCTGTATAAAAGCACACAGCTAGTTTACTTCAAGCCAATGTGAAAACGAAAACATTAAAACTATATTAAAAATGTATGTTTATAATACGTTAGTAATTACTCCTTCATTATCTATCGATTGATATATCTTTTTCAGTTTTTCTACTAATAAACCCTTAAAAACGTCGTCTGGCAAACATATAAGGTTCATTTTTTTTATTTCGTCAAGATTTAGGGGGGGCAAGTGCCCTGCTACCCCTGCCTACGCCCATATATATATATATATAATATATATATATATTATATATTATATATATATATATATATATATATATATTATATATATAATATAATATATATATATATATATATATATTATATATATATATATATATATATATATATATATATTGAAATCGAATTTAATTAATCTATTTCAGAAAAGTCATAGGTAGAAAAATAGGGTAGAAAATATGCGACAAATAAATATTTTTGACATTGGCGGCAGCAATAATTAAAAAACGAATAATGGAAAGTAAAAATTTTGTTTCATTCAAAACAAAATAATCAGAATATGTCAAAATAATTACCAGTAATAATTTGTATGGAAGTCTGAGTAAGAACCGATATTTACTCTAAAAGAACGCCTTGGTGTGTGGACTGTGACATCTACAGATTCACTGCAGCGAAAATTAAAGATTAAAATCTTTAAACTTTTGTAGCTGCAGAGAATGGAAAGATTGGCTTAAGCCGGATTTCAAGTGGGACATATCGCTTGAAGAACCTTTACTGTGGTACACGCCTATAGTATAGTGATTTCACAAATGTCGTCTTATCTTAAAACTTTATTACACATTTTCGCTTCATCGGTGAAAATGTTTCTGGAAATTAAATTTAATTTTTTTTTTTTATTTTCTAATTTGAAAATAAGTGAAATAGATAAACAAGGGATTTTAATGCCATTTATCTGGTACTGTGGCAGAGCGACACAAACGGTAGATTGATTACTTACTTCGCGTGGGAGAAGTCCTTTATTCGATCTCTCTTGAGAATCCTTGAAAGCATTAGAAAAGGGCAATGGCCGTGAGCAGCAAGTTTAATTAAAAAAAATAAAATCTTAATTCTAGTATTCTAGTTAGTATGACAGGTTTTAGCGATGGATAGATTATTTTTATGATATTTTGCCTACATATAGTTTATGTGCACCATGAAAAATTGCCTCGGGCCATATTTTGTCTACGGGTCGGATTTTATGCACTGCTGATTAAAATAATAATAACCATGGGCGTAGGCAGGATTTCATTTAGGGGGGGGGGCAAATGTTGAGCGATATATATATATATATATATATATATATATTATATATAATATAATATTATAATATATATTTTATATATATTATATATATATAATATATATATATATATAATTACTAATATATATATATTATATAAAAAAAAATTATACTGCATTAGTCTATAGTCTACTATATAGTTTTAAATTGTTCTAACACTTTTATCGGTTTTCTTAAAAAAAAAATTTGTTTGGTTTTTTTGGGAAGCGATAATATATATATATATATATATATATATATCATATAGATATATAGATGGTGTATCTATAATTCTATATCATATATATATATATAGTATTATATATTAGTTATATATATACTATCCTCAAGTTTACAGATATATATTATATATAATATTTATAATACAATCTTAGGGCGATGCTAGTGTGAAAAGAATTAATAAAGTGAGGCATGAACGTATTAGAGAGTGGTGTGGTGTGAAGAAAGGGGTAAATGAGAGAATAAAATGAAAGTATGTTGAGGAGTGGATTTGGTCATGTGCGACAAGGATGAATGAACAGGTCGGTGCGTAAAGCGATGTTATGAGTGGAGAGGTGTGTTGGGAACGCGAGCCGGCGTGGGAGACCGAAGAAACGTGCGATTATCGGGTGACACCGAGACCTGTCACATAAGGTCTGCGCAAAGGAGAGAATGTGAGTTTGGCAGAAGCGCCGAGAATAGAAGCGTGCATGATAGGAGCAGAATGCGCAGGGGTCTTTGTGATGGGGGCAGTCGGTGGTGTGGCCCACCTGGCAGGGGATGAACCGCTTACATTGACGATGGTGTACCATAGTGAGTCGCGTCGCGGTCCTATTGATGCTCTAGGCATGGATTTTCTGTCTGTTGAACCGAGCTCTTCGACTAATTAGCATGGTAACAGAAGGGGCCAGGTAACGGGTCTTGGG
>JABUQX010000790.1:57500-62500 GCA_015478945.1 Trachelipus rathkii
AATTCCAAGATTTGATTCAAAAATGCATTAAACGTCCTTAAAACATAGTAAAACCATAAGAAACTAGCACGTTTGTTTTGGCATATTTTTGGCAATAAGTTAACAATTAACAATTTTAAACGCTGGAATACTGAATGAAGCAAGAATAATACGAAAAAAATAACTATAAACAACATAATGAAATATTTAGAGGTGCATGCTTGGAAAAAGAAGAAGAAAGAGATAAAGGAATGATATTATAAGGTCGCAAACCAATTTAGCATAAAAGTCAAATAACATAAATGAAGATGTGGAGGTCATATTCCTTTTCTAGAAGAAATGATGATAAATGTTCCAAATGCTATATATTGAATTAGGTTTAATTAATGAATCTGAAAAGTTCCCGCAAATAGCCATGTAAAAAGTGGTCAAATAAATTAAAATAACTTAGTGAGTAAACTAGCAAGCAATACCATAATATATATATATATATATATATATATATATATATATATATATATATATATATATATATATATATATATATATATATATATATATATATATATATATATATATATATATATATATATATATATATATATATATATTTATATATATATATATATCTATACTATACTATATATATATATATATATATATATATATATATATATATATATATATATATATATATATATATATATATATATATACTATATATATATATATATATATATATATATATATATATATATATATATATATAACTGAATCTATAGAGTTTTTTATGAAAAAATTCTAATAGATATTGCAACAAATGTAAAAAGGATTAAAAAAAATCATTTTATCGTTTAAGTTTGTAATTACCTGTAAAAAGTTAGGTAATAAAATTGATATTTCTGAAAGAGATAAAAGACGTGCTTTTTAATTAAACGATCACGGAAAAACCTGAAAATCTTTTTTAAGACTCAGAGACTATTTTTAGCCACGCCCGGAAACGAGTAAAAAAATTCAGCGAAAAATACTGGTAGTAATAAGTAATGCACGAAGCAATACCATATATAGATCAAATGATGCGTTAGAGAGAGAGAGAGAGAGAGAGAGAGAGAGAGAGAGAGAGAGAGAGAGAGAGAGAGAGAGATCTAAATGCGTCTGGATTTCAAATTTTTATTCAACGATTTTTTTACAAAAAAATAAAAAATTAAAAAATAAAATAAAATAAAATAAAATAAAAACCGCACCCAATGCAGCATCCGTTTATTTTATTTTTTTTTTCTTTATAGATTTTTTTCCTGGTCGGAATTTCATGGAACAACGCCATAATAAAGAACTCGCCTAATGATTTCCAAATTTTAAATAAATTTTAAAATCGATGCAGTCGAAAAAAGGTTATCCTCATTTCTATATTTCGGCAAAATATCATTTTGGAGCAAGAAAAAATTTCATCCTCATTTCAATGAATCAAACACCAAACGACAAATCTGGCCCAGCCATTAAAATGTAAATAATTTGAATAGATAATATTGAAAAGATAGTACCCAATGGTCGACGACAAGGAAATTGGTCGACATGCCAAATGGTCGACAGTCCAAATGGTCGACAGGCCAAATGGTCGACAGTCCAAATGGCCGACATTCGTAAAAAAAAAAAAAAAAAAATGTTTTTTTTAGAGTTTTTCCAACGTATCCAACAAAACGTAACTTAACCTAACCTAACCTAACCTAAACTATCCTAAACTATCCTAAAGCCTTCGGCGGGCAGTATGGGAAATTTCTTTGATGTCATGTCGACCATTTGGTCTAGTCCCCAATATTGAAAATAATGAAAAAATTATAAAAACTGGAAAAAATACTATAACAAATTTTTTTTTGCTGTTCTCTCTCTCTCTCTCTCTCTCTCTCTCTCTCTCTCTCTATATATATATATATATATATATATATATATATATATATATAGATAGATATATAGATAAATATATATATAGATTCAAATATATATATATATATATATATCTTTATATATCTACTAACTATACATATATATATATATATATATATATATATATATATATATATATATATATATATATATATATATATATATAGAGAGAGAGAGAGAGAGAGAGAGAAAAAAAATCGAAAGGTCAGAAGGTGACTCAGAACACCAAACCTCTTACAAACTTCTTTAGAAAAAAAGTAATGTAAACCTATAAATTATATATATATATATATATATATATATATATATATATATATATATATATATATATATATATATATATATATATATATATATATATATATATATATATATATATATATATATATATATATATAATAAAAATTATATATATATATGCCCTTTATTAAACCAGGAAGCAATAAAAAAATTAGAATCGGAATGGTTGGTAATTCTATCTGAGAATTATTTCATTCGAGGGATCTTTTACGAACTTTCTCAATTTTCCCATTAAATAAAAAAGATATGTAATAAACTTTAAACTATAGCACGGTAATGTCTGTAGTTATATTTACATTATATACATATGCAACTTACTCGAGTAAGTTGCACACGGCACCCCTCGCGGGCAGCGCTCATTTGGAGCGAACGCTTCAGCGAGCGGTTTGCCATGCATACACGCCAGCCTACTGTGCATTTACTCTATGGTATTGTTTTAGTTTTTATTTAACTCAGTAAATATCTAAAGAAAAAATAATTTAACTACGAGATAAACTAATTTTGAAAATGAAAATAAATCTCATTTAAGATAATAAAAAGTACACAAAACCGATTTTATGAAATTTCACAAATTCAATTTAAAATAAATAAAATCTCTTATTTCTGATTTTTCCCTTAAATAATAAAATGTATTTTTTAGTTTTACCAACTTTACAAAGTTAAATTTTTTTTATTATCGCTCCCTATTTTAAAAAATAAAATATATATATATATATATATATATATATATATATATATATATATATATATATATATATATATATATATATATATATATATATATATATATATATATATATATATATATATATATATATATATATATATATATATATAAGGTACACTTTGCCGTGTTGGCGCTTCTTTTTGTGAGCAAGCACCCTATATAAGAGGATAGTAATTTAGAAATCCATATTTGAAATGATGTTTTTATTCAACATAAGTAGAGATATTCAATAAAAGTAAAGAAGTAATAAAGTCCCTTCGTTGAGATACTCTCTCTCTTCGTAGGCAGGTGGTAGTCTGAACTTTCCAGCGCCCGTTTACCTCCTGCCTCTGACTCTTCGTTTTAGAGAAAATTTGTGCGAAATTCGGAGTTGCAGCCCTTCCGTGAAATTTACCTCTCTTGCCAAAATGTGTTTAAGTTTGGAGGATTTCTGGAAAGAGTATCTTGAGAAGATTTATTTCTTCTGATTCTTCTTGTTAATTTAATCTGACTGAAGAGTATCTCCAACACGGGACGGGTTTATATATTATTTCATTTCGACTTATGCTAAAATTTTGCTCGCGCAAAACTTAGCATAAGTACGAACATAAATAAAATTTTTAAAAGTTATAATGGAGTGCTACATTACTTCCCGCTCTAAACACGGAGTGAAGAGAAGTATGTTATAATAATTATACAAAAATAATAACTAAAAAAATACACAAAGTTAAAGTACTTTCAAATGAGGCATATCTAATTATGTCCAAAAACATAAGCAAATATACAAACATTTGAAGGCAAAAATAGTATACATGAAATGTAAACAATATTCAAATACGAGCATAACTGGTTACATCCGAAGATCTAAACATATATACAAATATTTGAATACATAAAAATACAATATATTATATACAGAAAATAAAAGGTGCATTTAAACACACCAAGCATATTTGGTTATATCCATTAGATATAAACAAACATACAAATTTAATGCATAAAAATATAAAAATGTTAATACATAATTCTTGATATGGAACAATTAAGTTTTCACAGTTAAATAGGCCACATTGATCGAACTGTTGAATCCAAGGAAAGGGTCCAGTATAAAGGCGTTTCTAATGTATCCGTGATTTGATCAATGCGCACGTTAATAGTTTTCAAAGCTGTAGTTACAAGAGAAACATTGCTTGACATATGTAGAGACAGAAGTTGCTTGAAATTTAGATTACTTTATTTGAAAAATTTCTTCATACATAAAGAGGAGCGGTCACAGAACCATTTAGGAATTCGAAAAGGAATCAGAGTTCGTAGTGGAATCAAAATGAATTTCTGCCCATAATCCAAACTTAAAATGATGAAAGAAATCCATACCGTAAAAAGGAAGTTACATACGTAGAGGCGAAGTTGCTTGAAATTAGGTCCTTTATTTGAAAAAATTTCTTCATACATAAAGAACGGTCACAAGAACCATTTGGAATTCGAAAAGGAATCAAAAGTTCGTAGTGGAATCCAAAATGAGGTTTCTACCCATAATCAAACTTGAATGAATGATGAAAGAAATCCATGCCGAAGAGGAAGTTTGCTATGTCTAGCGATGAATCTTCGAAGACTGTTATAGTTGTGAAAGGAGAAGACCATAATCAAAATTAAAGCTGAAAATTGAAGTTATTATCGATAATGTTCATTTACTTGAGTCATTTTTCACTCGAAGTGTTCCTGATTGGGAATTTTAGTATTATTTTAGTTTTTCTTTTTCTTCTTGTTTGTTTTTCAGAAGGCTTTGATTGAAGTTCTGGGTGTTCTACTCGGGTTCACCAATTATATAGGGTAGGCCTTGCTAGATTGGCGCTTCTTTTTGTGAGCAAGCACCCTATATAAGGGGATGGTTTAGAAGTCCATATTTGAAATGATGTTTTTATTCAACATAAGTAGAGATATTCAATAAAAGTAAAGAAGTAATAAAGTCCCTTCTGTTGAGATACTCTCTCTTCGTAGGCGAATTGGTAGTCTGAACTTTCCAGCGCGTTTACCTCACCTCTGACTCTTCGTTTAGCGAAAATTTGTGATCGAA
>JABUQX010000790.1:65000-70000 GCA_015478945.1 Trachelipus rathkii
TAGGGTTGAAAATTTAAATTAGTTGTAGTTTGTATTAATGGAAATACTATAAAAGTCACAATATAAGTACAATAATAATAATAATAATAATAATAATAATAATAATAATAATAATAATAATAATAATAATAATAATAATAATAATAATAATAATAATAATAATAATAATATAAATATAAATAATATAAATATAAATAATATAAATATAAATAATAATATAAATATAAATAATAATAATAATAATAATAATAATAATAATAATAATAATAATAATAATAATAATAATAATAATAATAATAATAATAATAATAATAATAATAATAATAATAATAATAATAATAATGTCACCATAGATAAAGATAAATAATAAGTAACCTATGTAGGGTTAATGAACAAAATCACACAGTAAACACACCTAATATAATAGCAATAAAGTTGTAGACTAAGAGAAAGTTTGTTAATTAAGAGGTGAGAAATCAATAGAATTTGGTTGGTTGGCATTTTAGAATTTGAAACAGTTATATAAGAAGGGTGGGGGGATTAAGCAATTAGTAAGGGAGTGGATGAATGGGAGGAATTTAATGAGGGTTTCAACTGTTTGATATAGAGGGACTCTAGAATTTTACGATCGGTGTCAGAGGAGGCTGAGCTAAGTATAGTAAAATCAGAAAAACGAAGCGGGTGACCTAGGTTGGAGGTATGGGATCTGATGGAGGAATGTTCAGGGGAGCTGAGAGGGAGGTTGGTGCGAAAGGATGTGCCCAGGTGTTTGTGAATTCGAAGTTGTAATTGAAGGCCTGTTTGGCCAACATAGCAGGCCTTGCAGTCTGCACATGTAAAGTTATAAACAACAGAGGATTTCACTAACGTGGGTAGTTTATCTTTATGGCGAAAAAATAAACCTATGGATAGGGGGTTTGTAGCGACAAGATGGGGTTGGAGTTGGGGGAAGAAAGTCAAGAGGAGTTTGTGGAGGTCAAAGATTAAGGATGGGTGGTAAGAACCAACGAAAGGGATGTTGAAATAGACTTGGAGTTTAGGTACCGTAGGGGTGGGGGTTATAGGTCTAAAAATATTCAAAAGGAAGTTATGTATGGAGGAATCGATAAGATGCTGTGGGAAATAGTTGAAGCTGAAAAAGGATTTAAGGTAGACTATTTCGAGGTGGAAATAATGCCAAGTTGAGCAGATCTGGTATGCTCGGTGGAGATAAATGGTGATTAAGTTAGACAGGAGTTTAAAGGGAGAGGAGCTAAGGAAATTCGTACCGAGGCGTGAGGAGGTAGGTTTACGATAAACTGAAGTGGTGAAGCCATTAGGGTTATGGTGGACTAGGACATCCAAAAAGGGGAGGGTATTATTTTGTTCATCTTGTCTGGTGAATTGGATGTTAGGGTGTCTAGTGTTTAAGTAGTTGAAAAAGAGATCAGATTGGGATTTATTGTTAAAGATTAGAAAGCAGTCGTCTATATATCTTTTATAGACTAGAGGCTTAAAACCAGGAGGACAGTTGTTGAGCCAGGTTGATTCATGGTGGCAGAGGAAGCAGTTAGCGAAGGTGGGGCCAAGGGGGGATCCCATGGGCATGCCATCAGTTTGGAGGTAATATTGATCGTTAAAAGTAAATATAGTATTATTAGTAGCAAGGTTTAGGAATTTATTAAATAGGGAAGGGGTTAGGTTGAGGGAGGCGGAAATATTAGGGTTAATTGAGTTAGAGATGATATTGGAGGTTTCTTGGACAGGGATGTTGGTGAAAAGATTGGTAACATCAAAACTGGTCATGTAAACTTCGGAGAGGTGAAGAGATTGAATATATTTAGCGAAGGAGAAAGAATCAGGCAGAGTGAAGTTATTGGTGGTTAGGGGTAGAAGATGGGGGACCAAAAATTTGGAGATTTTATATGCAGGGGTATTAATAGCTGAGAGGATGGGGCGAAGAGGGAGGTGGGGTTTGTGGGTTTTGGGTTTTCCATATATAATGCCAGGGGTGGAACCAGAGACATAAAGTTGGGGATAGAAGGGGGTGAGTAGGTTTTGTTTTTTGAGAGAACGTAAAAAGTTGTTGATTTTATCTTCGATCTGTATGATATGTGGAAGAATATTGGTAGTGTTTAATAATTTAAATTTAGAAGTGTCCGAGAGTAAAGAGGTCATCTTACGGATGTAGTCACACTTGTTCATAATCACAACGCCCTTTCCTTTATCTGGGGGGCAAATAGTAATGGCAGGGTCGCTTCTGAGAGACATCAGAGTTGAAAAATTAGTTTTAGTAAAGAGGAGGTGGGGGAATTTGGGGGGTTTGAAATCACGGAAGAATTTATGTGCTAAAGATTTCAAGTTAGAAGTAAAGTCAGCACGGTTGCCAAGAATATCATAGTTAGACAGAGAAATATGCAGTTTTTCAAATAGAAGGAAGAAGTTGTAAAAGTTGAGTTTAACAAAAGGGATTTTAAAATCCAGACCTAGGGAAAGGGTACGTTTTTCAAGGGGGGAGAGGATGCGATTACTAAAGTTGAAAATAATGTTATCAGGGTCTCGATTAAAGTTAGAGATCAGGCCTAATTTATTAAGTTTAGAATCATGACGTTGGGTGATTACAATGTTAAATGAGTCAGAGTTACGTTTTATGAAGTGAAGCAGACTTATGTAGTCTAACCAGGAGACTGAAGTTTTTAAAAGATTCAATTGTTGGCGTAGTTCGAGTTTAAGTTTACGCAGAGATGATTGCTTAAAAAGTATCTCTTTAGTAAGTAATTTGGTCGTCCAGGATCGGTAGAAGTGACTATTGTGGAGTGATCTTCGATAAAGTTTAAATTTCATGAATGATGGTACATAGTGATAGGCTTTACATATTGAAAGAAAGCGGTGGTCCAGTTCCAGTTTACATATGCGTTTCTTAAGGTTTTCAGTTCTACGGAAGATTCCCAGAGTGAGGTCATCATATCGTATACGTATAAGATTTGATATTGGTCTGTTCCTAGGGAACCGTAATTTTATTATAAAAAGGATGACCAAAGCCGGAATGAAGGTCATAAAGCTTTATTAATTGAAATATTTTAAATCATCATGATTCACCAGACAAGATGAACAAAATAATTCCCTCCCCTTTTTAGATGTCTTAGTCCACCATAACCCTAATGGCTTCACCACTTCAGTCTATCGTAAACCTACCTCCTCACGCCTCGGTACGAATTTCCTTAGCTCCTCTCCCTTTAAACTCCTGTCTAACTTAATCACCATTTATCTCCACCGAGCATACCAGATCTGCTCAACTTGGCATTATTTCCACCTCGAAATAGTCTACCTTAAATCCTTTTTCAGCTTCAACTATTTCCCACAGCATCTTATCGATTCCTCTATACATAACTTCCTTTTGAATATTTTTAGACCTATAACCCCCACCCCTACGGTACCTAAACTCCAAGTCTATTTCAACATCCCTTTCGTTGGTTCTTACCACCCATCCTTAATCTTTGACCTCCACAAACTCCTCTTGACTTTCTTCCCCCAACTCCAACCCCATCTTGTCGCTACAAACCCCCTATCCATAGGTTTATTTTTTCGCCATAAAGATAAACTACCCACGTTAGTGAAATCTTCCGTTGTCTATAACTTTACATGTGCAGACTGCAAGGCCTGCTATGTTGGCCAAACAGGCCTTCAATTGCAACTTAGAATTCACAAACACCTGGGCACATCCTTCGCACTAACCTCCATTCCAGCTCCCCCGAACACTCCTCCATCAGATCCCCCACCTCCAACTTAGGTCACCCTCTTCGTTTTTCTGATTTTACTATACTTAGCTCAGCCTCCTCTGACACCGATCGTAAAATTCTAGAGTCCCTCTATATCAAACAGTTGAAACCCTCATTAAATTCCTCCCATTCATCCACTCCCTTACTAATTGCTTAATCCCCCCCACCCTTCTTATATAACTGTTTCAAATTCTAAAATGCCAACCAACCAAATTCTATTGATCTTTCACCTCGTAATTAACATAAACTTTCTCTTAGTCTACAACTCTATTTCTAATATACTAGGTGTGTTTACTGTGTAATTTTGTTCATTAACCCTACATAGGTTACTTATTATTTATCTTTATCTATAGTGATCATTATTATTATTATTATTATTATTATTATTATTATTATTATTATTATTATTATTATTATTATTATTATTATTATTATTATTATTATTATTATTATTATTATTATTATTATTATTATTATTATTATTATTATTATTATTTAGATTTGAGTGTTATATTAACATTAATCCCTATAATACTTTAATCCTTAAAAGTGTTAATTTTAATACTATTATCATTATCCTTGATATATTATTATTATTATTTTTTTGATTATTATTACTATTAGTTTATTATTATTATTATTATTATTATTATTATTATTATTATTATTATTATTATTATGGACCTTATATTATGACATATTATTTCCATTAATACAAACTACAAATAATTTAAATTTTCAACCTTAAGTTTAACTGTTATTACGATACCCTGTTACTATTTTGTTTACTGATTATTATAATTGTGTTATCTTTAGTTTCTTGCATTTATTTTTATTTATTTTAATTTTACTTTTTATTTTTATTTTTATTTTATTTTTTATCTTTTATTTTTTTTGTTTATTTTTATTTTCTTTATATCATATCTATATTCATTTATATTTATTTATTTATATATGACTGTTTATCTATTTGTATTTATATTAGTATACATATGTTTTCAGTATCCTGATGATGGGCCACGACTAGGCCCGAAACGTCGATGATTTAAAATATTTCAATTAATAAAGCTTTATGACCTTCATTCCGGCTTTGGTCATCCTTTTTATAATAAAATTACGGTTCCCTAGGAACAGACCAATATCAAATCTTATATATATATATTCAGGCGCGGCTTTACGGGGGAAGCACAGGAGGCCGGGCCTCCTCTAAAAAAAAATAAAAGCAACTAATGTAATAAAATA
>JABUQX010000791.1:0-15000 GCA_015478945.1 Trachelipus rathkii
CAGAGAGGGACGCTGCAGTGGAGAGACTATATCTGAGGGACGCGACGTATGACGCAGATATCAGAGGAGAGAGAGAGAAGAAACGCTGAGATGAACGACAGCATGAGATGTGAGCGAGAGAAGAGGAGAGAGAGAAGAGAGAGAGAGGAGAGAGAGAGAGAGAGAGAGAGAGAGAGAGAGAGACAGAGAGAGAGAGAGAGAGGAGAGGAGAGACGAGAGAGAGAATGCAGGACGACGAGAGGAGAGATGAGCAGCGAGATGAGGAGAGGCAGCTAAGTCGATGGAGAAGAGAGAGAAGAAGAGACGGAGGAGCGAGGAGATAGAGAAGTACCTCAACGGAGCAAGTACACGGGAGAGAGAGAGAGAGAAGACGAGGGGGAGGAGAGAGAGGAGGGAAGAGACAGAGGGAGAGAGAGAGAGAGACGAGAAGACGAGAGACGGACTGAGACGAACCGACGAGAGATGACGAGGATTCTAGGCTGTGAGAGAGAGAGGAGGAGAGAGAGAGAGAGAGACGAACCGAGAAGAGAAACGAGAGAGAGAAGGAGAGAGGAGGAGAGACTGGGAGAGAAGAGAGAAGAGGAGAGGAGAGGAGAGAGAGAGAGCGAGAAGAGAGAGAAAAGAGAGAGAGAGAGAGGAGATGCAGACTAGGAGAGAGAGAGAGAGAGAGAGAGAGAGAGAGAGAGAGAAGTAGAGAGAGAGAGCAGAGAGAGAGATAGAGGAGAAAGAGAGAGAGAGAGAGAGAGAGAGAGAGAAGAGAGAGAGGAGAGAACAGGAGAGAGAGAGAGAGAGAGAGAGAAGAGATGAGAAGAGAGAGAGAGAGGAGAGAGAGAGAAGAGAGAGAGAGAGACGAGAGAGGAGCGAGAGAGAGAGAGGAAGAGAGGACTTCCCGATGAGATGAGAGATGAGGCCATGATAACACTTTGACGGAGAGCCGAGAAGGAGAGAGCATGAGCCGAGAGACGAGAGAAGGACGGAGAGGATCGAGGAGGAAGAGATCGAAGAGAGAGAGAGAGAGAGAGAGGAGAGGAGAGGAGAGAGAGAGCAGAGAGGAACGAGAGAGAGAGAGAGTAGAGAGAAGAGGAGAGGAGAAGAGAGAGAGAAAGAGAAAGAGAAAGAGAAAGAGAAAGAGAGAGAGAGAGAGAGAGAGAGAGAGAGAGAGAGAGAGAGAGAGAGAGAGAGAGAGAGAGAGAGAGAGAAGAGAGAAGAGAAGAGAGAGAGAGAAGAGAGAGAGAGCAGAGAGAAGAGAGAGGAGAGAGAGAAGAGAGAGAGAGAGAGCAATGTAATCTGACATATCATAAGTAATGACCAAAGGATGTTTTTAAGATAAACGCATCCTTTTCCCGCAGAATTACTATTTATTTTTTAACAATAAATCGTTAAAAAATAAAAATTAGCTTCTTCCTATTTCAAATGCTCATTTTTTTCCGCTTATTAGTTAATATACGAAATTTATTAAAAGCATTAAAATTCTCAGTACCCAAAACTATCCGATATCCGCATCCGCAAATATTAAAAATTAGCATCGACAACTGCACGTAGTGAAAATGGAGATTTGGTCAAGCCTTAATTGAAATTTTATTTATATAAAATTTTCTGGTGATGGTTTTTTGAACCCCAAACCTTATACTTTTTATATATTATATATAATATATATATAATTATATAATATATATATATATAGATATAGTATATATATGATATATAATATATATATATATATATATACCTAATATATATATATTAATACCTAGTATATATATATATATGGCCATTCTACAATGCTTATTGGGAAGCTTAGAATAAAATAAACACCTGCGGAGCATCTATCATTCTGAGTAACTAAAAATTCAATTCACATCCGGTTCGCTAATCCTAATTATTTATATCGTATATTTCCTAATAAATCTAATTATATATATATATATAGTATATACCGTCTATATATTAGTATATTATATTATAATTATATATATATATAATATATATATATATATATATATAGTATATATATTATATATAATATATAGTAGTAGTATATATATAATACACGTCTCATAAATCTAATCATATATAGTATATAATATAATTATATATATATATGAATATATATATATATCATATATATATATATATATATATATATATATATATATTATATTATATATATATATATAATATATATATATATATATATAATATATTATATATTATATATATATATAATATATATATTGATCTGACGTCACCTGGATTGGACGTATTAAAAATGACAAGAACGAGATCAATGAGAAGAATTGAAAGAAATAAATTTAGAGGAGACTAAAAAGTACAAGAGTTCCTCCTAAGTTCCCAGTAAGGGATGGCTTAGGGGCACAGTTTACCCCCGAAATTGTTGAGAAAATAAAAAAAAAATTTCAAATTTTCAAATGAAAGCTATGAAAAATTAAAGAAAACAGATAATTGGTATTCAGGAAAATTTCGAAATTTTGACCTTCTCCCCCCTTCCCCCGAAAAAGAAAAAAAAATCCTGTGGACACTATTGCCTAACTATGAAGAAAGTTTGCGTAAGGAAAGAGCTTGTGGCCAGTCTTATAAATTATGGAGAAGAACATTAGAGATCGACCATTTAATTGCGAATGAATCGATTATATTATAAGCTGAAAATTTTATGAGGTGCGTTCCATTAAAAATCGGGCATAAATCCCGCTTAAGTGTGATTTTCAGATATGCAGCGAAAATATCGATTCACAATGGGATTCAAACAAACATCAGCTGAACATATATAAACAAATGTAAATATGTTATTATCTAATTTATTCGAAAACTTAATTAATTTAATCAATATAATAATATAGTTTAATCAAAATAAAAAAAACGGATTTGGATATATTATATATATATATATATATATATATATATATATATATATATATATATATATATATATTATATATATATATATATAATATATATATATATATATATAATATATATAATATATATATATATATATATTATACTACATAATATATATGTATATATATAATATAATATAACTATTTATTATATATATTATATATTATATATATCTCTTTATATCATATAGTTATAATAGGTTATATATATATTATATATATATATAACTATATATATAATATATATATATAAATATATATATTATATATAAGCAAGCGACAAAGGAGATATTTAAATAAACTCCATGCCACCGGTTTTTTATAAACACGTTTTTTTATGAAGCTCTCAAAACACGACCATTTTTTTAAAAATATTATTTCTGGTAGGAATTTGATGAAAGAAAACCCATATGAAAGAACTCATCAAATCATATCCAAATTTACAATAAAATTTAAAATGGGTTCAGTAGAAAAAAAGTTGAACTTCATTTCGGACATTCGACAAAAAATAATTTAAGAATAAAAAAAAAAAAACTTCATCATCCCGATCATGATGAAATGATAAGATCTATACCAAAAGAAAGATTTGCCCCAACCATTTTAAACCCTTCTATAAAAATAAAAATAAATTGAGTAGAAAATAATCAATCAATTAATAATAAAAAATATTTTATTCTGTCAAATGACTTAAATATTACACATATCATTAAAAATAAAAATTTAAGATTAAAATACAATGACTAGAAATGGGTTTCTCAGGGGACGTTTTCGTCCTTTGAGCCCATGGAGTGAGTATTATACCTTGTTTCTTATTGAATTTAATATTTAAGTGGAAAATCATTAATTATAATTGTTTATATAATATAATATAATATAATATAATATAATATAATATAATATAATATAATATAATACCTCAAATCTTAATCCAAAGCTAGTCCATTTTCTAAATAATAATATAAAATAATAATAAAAAATAATAATATAATAATATGGTAAATAGAAGTAATAATAATTATCTTAATAATAATAATAAAAATAATAATAATAATAATAATAATAATAATAATAATAATAATAATAATAAAATAATAATAATAATAATAATAATAATAATAATAGCATAACTAAGGGTAAGATTTATACTAAAATTGGTGAATCAATTAATATAAATGATTCTTTGCCAAATTAGAAAATTTTGAACCTTCTATTAAGATTGCTGAATCAGAAAATGACTCTCAAAAGGATGAAATAATAATCAATAATAATAAATAATTAAATAATAATAATAAATAATAGGAAATATTAATCAGCTTCTAATTTAATGTGAGATTTGCAAGCCTTTTTCCAATTTCCTTAAAGTATCAACCGCTTCAGAAGAAAATTTATTAGGGACTATTCTAGAATAGAACAGAACAACAGCTTTCTGAGAACTTTTAATCTATTATTTCGCCTGGCCACTTCAGGGCCATCATTCAGAGACGAGTTCTAGACTAATTTAACAACTGATGAAACAAAATAAAAGTTTCTTTATGAATGCAAAAGATTAAATATGATAGTAGCAAATTAAGTTCTTGTGATTTTTAATTCAGAAAAAATTCCTTAAGTAATAATTATATCATATCAATAGAGATTCTTTCTAGCCAAACCTAAAAAATGTCAAAATTTTTCCATTTCATTGTACTTGGGATGTGAAATTGACCCGTGCCCCTTTTTATAGAGCGACTCAGCCCAGCCTCATTTTTCACAGCAACAAATTTAATTCAGTAAGAAATAAACATAGATATGAGAAAAGCCATTGAAAACTTCATTCTATCGTCTGATTCTGCAAGAATTTAATGAGGACTAAGGAGAAATAGTGAATCATAAGGAAGTATACCAATATTCCCACTCATAATAAGATGGCATTGGAAGCCCTCTTACCATAGGTAGTTATACTACTAATATCTCTCAAACTTTCAATGGTCTTACAACATAGATTACAGGCCTTAATAAGATCTTTTTGAACATTATAAAACGATCACCCGAACCCCCAAACCCGAATCTCCAACATTTCTAATTGTTGACATACTACACCGAGCAGGGAAATTTTCTTGGAATTGATTCTGGGCCTGTGTCCCCGCCTCTAATAAAAAAAGCACCCAGCCCCAATTATCAACATCAAGTACAATGAAATGAAAAATTTTTGAAGTTTGAACATTTTTAGTCTGACTAAGATAGGAAAACCCTCCTCTATTGAAATACTAAGACCGAAAAGGTGTACGTGAAATTTGGAATCACATGCTGCAAATATATAAAACTTTAATTGCAACAATGTAACGGTTGCTTATAATATAAAAGTAACATTTAATTGTGTTTCATCATTATGTTAAATTAGTCTAGAACTTGTCTCTGATGATGCCTGAAGTGGGCCAGGCCGAAAATTAATAATAAAATAATAATAATAAATAATAGTAAATCAATAATAATTAATAATAGTTTTAATACTAACAATGTATAAAAAAAATAAAAAAAAAAAAAATAATTATTTACAGAATAATAATTAATAATAATTAATATAATACATAATAATATAATAATAATAATAATAATACAGTTTTCCTCCCTAAAAATTCTACGTATATATATATATATATATATATATATACTATATATAATACTATTATATATATATATATATATATATTATATAGATATATATATATATTATAATTATATATATATATTATATATATATATATATATGTCCTATTTTTTTTTACAAATCCGTCAGTTTTATTTTTTTTTTTTTTTTAAATATATTGCTACTATATGATGACCAACAATAAATTTCAAGTGGTAACGGGCACTGATTCAAAAAGTTCGAAATATCTTTAAATAATTTTTTAAAAAACCACCATTGTTATGTTAGAAGATTTTTCAAAAAAATGAAATATTTTGGAAAGTACGACATTACAGAAAAACCAATTACATATTTGGAATCAAGGTATAAAGAGATATAAAATGTAATAATATATAATATATATAATATATATATATAATGATATATTATATATATATACTATATATATATATATACTATATATATATATATATATTATAATATATATATATATATATATATAGGTCCCATTATATTTTTCACATTAAATAAAAGTCAATCTTCTAAAAGTACTCGCACTACCCCAGAAAACCAATTTACATATTTGGAAATCAGCGTATATAAAGCTTATTTACAAAAATGGTAAAAAAAAAATAAACAAAAAAAAAAACAGCAAAAAAAAAAAAAAATTAGGGGCTCCGAGCCGATCCGGGGGACGGTGGGGTCCTTTTTTCATACCCGGTTAGGAGGCGGAGGAACCCCCCCGCGACACCCAAATACAAAGAGCGGCGGTTCCGGAGACCCTCCCCCGGAGCGGGGAAAATAGTCCTAGCCCTGTATTCCCCTCGAAGGAGGGAGAGCCCCACTCTGCCATCTGTTGCGGTTTACCTTGGGTATTCCTTAGTTAAAAAAAAAAAAATTAAAACTGACAGAGTTGTAAAACGTAAAAAGGTCCTATATACTTTTTGAATCATGTCCGTTACCACTTAAATTGATTGTCAGGAATCTTATACTAGAAATATATAAAAAAAAAAAAAAAATCAAAAACTGACGGGGGGTCGTAAAACAGAAGAGGTCCTATATATATGATATATATATATATATATATATAAGATATATATATATATATATATAATATATATATATATATATAGTATATATATATATAATATATATATATATTAATATTATATATATATATATATTATATATATATATACTATTATACGGTATAATATATATACCGGATATATATATATATATATATATATATATATATATTAAATTAATAATATAATACATATATATATATATATATATATTATATATATATATATATTATATATTACCCGGATAGGGGTTATCGCACCGCCCTAAAATTTGGTTAAGCCCGTCGGATGATTGAGTACCATCGTCATAGATGAGTTAACGTGGCTGCACCCCCGGGAAGGGGGGTGCCGGATCCTAAAAATTAGGAAATGTCCGGCTGAAGATGAAATTTCGAGTTCTGCATAGAGGGAGGAAGATGTAAGGAGGATGAGTCAGAGCTGGAGGTTCGGAGCCAGCACCGGTGCTGGAAGCCGGTGCGGGGCCGGTTCGTAAATAATTTGTATAATTTCTACGGTTTCCGAGGCATTATTAGGACACCAAACAAGATTGGTGTCCTATTATGTCCATCGAAAACCGTAGATCTCGAATATGAATGGGTTTCCAATTCGGAAATGGGTGACCCTGGGCGACGTTCCACAGGTGCAAGCAGTAGAGTGCATAGAATAGGAGGATGAAAATTGGAGAGTACATAGAAGGAGGAGAAAGGGTCGGAGTCGGAGTCAGAGGAGTCTGAGTTGGCATCGGCACCGGTGCTAGCATCCGGTTGCGTGCCGAGTTTAGTAAACATTCGTTTTAATAATACCAATGGTTTGGTGTTCATTTATATATGATCTATCAAAACCCCTTAGATCTCGAATATTGATGTTTCAGACTTCAAGGCGTGTTTGACGGGGGCCCCCACCCAGGCGAGGGGTTCCCTTCTGCAGGACCGAGCCGGCAGCGAAGCTGGCGCGATCTCTCCCGCTATAGAATGGGATGAACTTGGTATACACCTTTCTTGACGATGTACCTTTGTCGAACCGGAGGTTAACGTGTCCCACATATGCCCTGTGGGATGTTGGGGTGGAGCCCCCAATAAACTTGCGAAATTGGCGATATAAGGAATGAAATTTGGAAAACACAGAGAAGAGGAAGGATAATTAGGACTGGAGGAAGAACACGGAACTTGAGTTGACTCAAGGATCTTATTTTCAAATATTAATTATTTTTTAAATTTATATTATTTGTTTTTAAAAAAAAATAAGATTTATTTTTTCAAAATTTTTATTTATATTTTGGTTTTTAATATTTCCCAAGTATGTTTTAAAAAAAAAATTATTGCTTTTTATGTTTATAACCATAAAAAAATTGGGAGGATTACACACACCACAGCTGTATACTATTATATCCAAAACCCCCTCCACCCCCCTCAACCCATCCAAGAACTATTGATCAAGATAGAGCGAAATGGGTCTGTTGTCAAATCATATTTTGCATAACATAACAAAACTTTTATTTATTTTTATTTGTTTAAAATTTTTTTATTCATTTTATGTTTATTACTTCAGAAAATTTGCGTTTTTACACCCCCTAAAGCAGCAAATCAATAAATCAGTAAATCAAACCACCCACCCTACCCTTCCCACCCATCCATGATCTATTGCTCTATTGATTCCGATCACATTTCGAGTATCAATTTTGGATAAGCACAATAACATAAAACTAAGTTCTTTTATATACTTAACATGAATATATGCTAACCGTAACAAGTTTTTTATTATAAAGCTAACATAGCATAACCTGAACTAAGATATATGTACAACGACAAACCTAACATACCTTACGCATGAATAAACAGCTAACATTGACAAAGTTCTATACTTAACAACAGTAAAGTAACTAACATAGCATTACAAAACGTAACCTATTCACACTTTTTCAAGCATGTATCTAGCATATCAATGTTAATTTTACATTAACATGGTAATATTTAACAAAAAATTTATCATAACCTTGTCATATTATTATACTGATCAACGAATATATGCTAACGTAACAAAGCTTTTTACATTAACATAGTAATATTTAACAAAAATTTATCTTATCCTTAACTATCATAATAAACCAACTACGAGGAAACGTAAAGTTTTATCCTCAGTAAAGCTAAACTATGAACATAATATACTTAACACACAACCGCCGTACGAATAAGCTGCCATCATTAACAACTGAACCAATAAAGCTAACATGGGGGAAGTAAAACAAGCTTTCATTTTTTATAACAATTTTCATTGAAAAGAGCGTTATATAAATACATAAAAACATATGTTTATTTTAAATATATTAATTCATCTGAGCAGGGTACATATGATTCACCATAAATTGAGCATGTTCTATATATCTCTCTAGAGATTCAATTCCCTCTGAAATGATGTAAGTATAAATGTATCCTGCAGCACTAATTCATTCTTCTGCATATTCAGGTTCAACAGCACTCATTCTCTCATGCCAGAGAGAAGTAAACTTTTCCATGTTGTTATTTATTAGCATACCCCTGTATACCCTATTATACGGTAAACCACATGTTTCAGTGTAAATATTGTAGATTATCCCATGAGCTATATGTATTAAGTCCTCAAGTATGTCGACGTCGTCAAGATGGGATGGTAATTCGTTTTTCATTTAACCAAAGTTGTAATATTTTCAGATGAACCAACTGTGAACCCTATATATGTATGCCAGAATGTGGCATTATCGAAGGGCTTCCAATAGTTGCGTACTTCAAGGCTTTTAATATTGTCACACGACGAGGAAGCAACCTCTATTCTATTAGAACCTCTCACATTCTCCTCCGCTAGATATTTCACTATGAGTCGATGTATCAGATGACAGACACACTTAGCTTTTACCCATGCACCTGCGATATCAATTATCTTGATAATTCTTCAAGAGAAATGAATAAAGGTCTATTATTTGCACCTCCGGCAGGAACACAAGCAATGTATCGGTCTCCATTCGGTTTACGAATAAATATAAATGACACATCGTCGGGAATAACGAAAGTCCTCGTAAAGATATTACCAACAAGCTTAGCTTAGGTGTGAGAGGAGACTTCATCTTACCAGCATAACGAAAAATGTCCTACTGATGAAATTAAAGTGTATCAACAGTCCCCAAATGCATGCGATTCTTTCTTTCAACCAATCAGAAGAAAGTAAACAAGAATATGACGTACGAACAAACCATATCAGTTCAAAGATCCATATAATCTAATATATAAAGGTCCATATAAGGGTTTGATTTCCTGATTTACAGCTTCAGGGGGTGTAAAAACGCACATTTTTTTAAGTTATAAACAAAATGAATAAAAAAAATTTAAACAAATAAAAATAAATAAAAGTTTTGTTATGCTATGCAAAATATGATTTGAATCAATAGATCAATAGATCATGGATGGGTGGGAGGGGGTGGGGTGGGTGGTTTGATTTACTGATTTACTGCTTTAGGGTCTGTAAAACGCGAATGTTTACGTTATAAACATAAAAAGAATAAAAATTTTAGTAAAAACAAAATGTTTTAAACAAATAAAACAAAAATAAATAAAAATTTGAAAAAAATAATTTTTTAAAAAAATAAATAAAATTTAAAAATTAATTCATATTTGAAAATAAGACCCTTGAGTCAACTCAAGCTCCGTGCTCTTCCTCCAGTCCTATTTATCCTTCCTCTTCTCTGTGTTCTCCAAATTTCATCCTTCTAAGCCAATTTCCAAGGTTTTGGTCCTCAGCCCCAACACCCCAAGGGCATAGTGACACGTTACCTCGGCCGCGACGAGGTTACATCATAAGAAAAGGTGTATACCAAGTTTCATCATTCTAGCGAGCGCTCGCGCCGGCTTCGCGCCGGTTCGGTCCTGCAGACAGGAACCCCCTCGCCTAGGGATGGGGGTTCTCAAACACCCTTAAAGATTCTGAAAACATCATATTCGAGATCTAGGGGTTCAATAACATATATAAGGACACCAACATTGTATTATTATACGAATGATTACTAACTCGGCACCGCACCGGACCTAGCACCGGTGCCGGTACCAACTCCGACTCCTCTGACTCAGACAGACTTCTTTCTCCTTCTTCTATGTACTCTCCAAATTTCATCCTTCCTATTCTATGCACTTTACGAAGTTGAAACCCTCATATTCGAGATCTACAATTTCGATACCATGGTCAGAATGTCTAAAGCTGGGTTCACACTGAAATTTTGAATTTGAATTCCCTGACTTTCCCTGACCAAATCCGCAAATTTTCTCTGACCAGCGTGATTGTTATTTTTGGCGTATAAAATATCTATTAATCATTGCAGCCTATTTACTCAGTTCATACATTAAATTATTGAAAATTTACTTTAGAAACTGTTCATCATCATGGATGAATTTAAAAAAAATATTTTTTTTTTTTTAGTAATCAGCCTTTACCTTCCCCATAGCCGTCCAACGCACTCCTTTTTTTATTTTTTTCCAAAAGTAAACAGTTTTATTTATACAAAAAGAAAATAAATTAAAAGCTTACATTAATAGCCTAGGTGAATAACGTCCACTGTGGTCACAAAAGTTCTAAATGGGGAGATTTAGGTTAACTTTTTCTTCTCAAGCATCTGAATTTTTGCTTTTATAGCTCTTTTTTTCTGTCAAAGCTTCAGTTTTTAACATATTTCTCTGCTCTTCAAGTTTATAGATCTGTATGGATAATTTTCTTTTTCAACCTTTTTATTCTCTTCTTCTTTTTGGTTCTGTTTTGACTCTTTGAGATGTTCTTCATATCTCCTATGGGCAGCTCTTACATTTGTCAACATTTTTTGAGTGATAGGAACTTTATGAATACTTTCATGAGATCTTATAGCATTGTGCACTGTTCTTTGAGAAATCAGACTATTTCTTTCAGATTCTCCACTAAAATGGCTAATTTATAGAAACCCTCCTTCCACTGTCGCATTTCCATGCGAAAATATCAGTCCCTAATTTAATAATTTGCCATAAAAAAAAAAAAAACAATTCCAAATTAATTGAAAACAGTCTCTAGAAAGACATCACCATCCAAACATATTTTGAATTTTAATTCAAGGGTAGAATGAGCTTCACTGCTAAAGTAGAGTGTATTGTGCTTTTGCTTTCCTGGAAAAATAGGGAGCAAGTCCATGATTAATCACATATTTATCTTTCATCAGCCCCATTTTAAAATGTGAAAGCTACCGCACTATCAATGGAAACATTAATTTAAATGTTTTCCCTATATCTGCACACGAGTTTAAAAGACATTTTATCATCCACCTCCCTTTAATGCCCATAGTATTTTCAGATCTTGTAACATCATCTTTAATGCAAAAAAAAATGAAACTGATTTTTAAACTGGTTTTGGTTGGTTATTAATAAAACACTCAGGGTCATTTACAATCGGTTGAGTATGATTAGAAGTTGATGGAATGGCATAATTTTCAGTGCACACATTTTCACTAATATTTGAATTATTAGAACACATAACGACAAAAGTTTTTCAATGATGGTTGATCCTGCTGAGTTTGATTAAATTCAAACTGATTTCCCCTCCTGAATGTGAAACTTCGGCTTGGCGTCCCATGTTAGATAGATAAGTTCTTTTACATACTTTACAGTATGCCTTGGAACTATCAGGTCTTTTACCCAACCACCGATAAACTGTGGGTTCAGTTTGACATCCAACCAATGGTCGTTAAAGTTAGTTTTTTGTTCGAAGTCATTTTATTTAATAAATAATAATAAATTCATAAATAAATAAATCCAAAATAACTTCGTCAAACCTCAAAAAACACCAAAAAGTATAAATCCATAAAAAGAAAAAGATATAAACAGATTAAGTCATAAGTCATACAGTCTAAAACACATCCATATACCAATCACCTTCAATCGAAAGGATGAACTTGGAACAACCTCTACGAACAGAATAGGAAGAATAGTAGGAAATAGTGAACTAAAAATAGAAAGAAACAGGATAGAAGTAGATTTATGGAATGTCATTCTTCGCCCATCCTTTTCATTCACTTATTAAATACATCTCTTATTCCACAATTATACAGTAAGGAAAAAAATATATCAAAAATATGCAACTTGGTTCATGGATCATTCTTCATATGTTTTGAAATTTTAAAATTTCCCTGACTTTTTTGGAATTTCCCTGACTTTCAGCATATCTTAAAACGTTTCCCCTGACTTTCCCTGATCAATTTTTTTTCCCTGACTTTCCCCGACCTTCCCTGACTTTCCAGAAAGTGTGAACCCTGTAAAGCTGACATCATGTAACTCGAGAACGGCAGCACCTACAGTAAAACAAATTATATATTTGGAATCAGCGGAAAATTATAAGGAGGGTTGAGGTAAAAAAAAAAGAATAATTTTACTTCCCTTTACACTTTGGTATTACTTTAACTAAAGGAATACCATAGGGTAAACCGCAAAGATGGCAGGAGTCGGGGTCTCTCGGCCTCCCGGTGGACCATGGGGGGTCTTTGTCCCCCCTCTGTCCCCCTAAATGGGGAAAAAATTTTTTTTAAATATTTCCGACAAATGCAAAAAAAAAAAAAATTAAAAAACCCTCCTTTAAATTTTCAGCTGATTCCAAATATATAATTTGTCTTACTGTAGGTGCTGCCGTTCTCGAGTTAGCTACATGAAGTCAGCTTTAGACACTCTGACCCAATAACATATATAAGGGCACCAATATTGTATTATTAAACAAATATTTACTAACTCGGCACCGCACCAGCGCCACCACCGGTACCGGCTCCGACTTCGGATCTGACTCTGAATCTTCCTTACTCCTTCCTCCTCTATGCAATCTCTAAATTTCATCCTTCTATGCGCATTTCCTATTTTTAGGGGCCGGCACCCCCTCCTGACGGGCTATCAAATTTTAGGGCGGTAAGATAACCCTAACCCGGGTATATAAGTATATATATATATATATGGTCAGCGTTTAGTATAACCGTCATATGTATCTTAAAAACTATTAATGCTACAGTAAAACGGAATACATTGGTGGAATGCTGGTCCAATTCTAGTACGGAAAAGGAAAAAAAAAAAAAATATTATATATATATATATATATCCAAAAACTACAATAGCTACAGCGAAAAGGAATACATTTTTGGAATCCTGGTAAAATTTCACATAAGAAAATGTAAAAAAAATAAAAAAATAAAAAAAAATTATTTTTAAAATTATAGTAATATGATTAAAAGGCCTATTTAGAGGGTAAAAGCCTATTTAGAGACTTTTATTGGTTTTTCGTTAAAATAAATAGACTTTCTATTAAATTTTGCTTTTTTTTTTTTACTAAAGAATACCCCAAGGGTATACCGCACCGATGGCAGGAGTCGGGGTCTCTCGGCCTTCCGGGGAACTACGGGTAGGACTAATTCCCCCCCCGCGGGGAGGGTCTCCCGGAACCCCCGCTCTTTGGTATTTGGGTGTCGCGGGGGTTCCTCCGCCCCTCCCCTACGGGGTATGGAAAACGTCCCCCCCTATGTTCCCCGTCGGCTCGAGCCCCCTAGTGTGCCGTATAAAGCAATTTTCTTATGTGAAATTTTACCAGGATTCCAAAAATGTATTCCTTTTCGCTGTAGCTATTGTAGTTTTTGAGATATAATTTTTTTTTTTTTTTTTTTTACATTTTCCGTACTAAAATGGACCAGCATTCCACCAATGTATTCCGTTTTACTGTAGCATTACATAGTTTTTAAGATACATATGACGGCTAACACTAAACGCAGAACAATTAGTTCTTCATACCATATATCTAATATTTATGTAAATATATATAATATATATATTAATTTATTATATATATATATATATTATTATATATATATATATATATATTATATTTTATATTATATATATTATATATATATATATATATATATATATATATATATATATATATATATATATATATATATATATATATATATATATTTTTTTTATAATTTCTAGTAGACCAAATTTTACATTACACTTTCTATTACTACTACTACTAATAATAATAATAATAATAATAATAATAATAATAATAATAATAATAATAATAATAATAATAATAATAATAATAATAATAATAATAAAAAAAATAAAAAATATTTTATTCTCTCTATTGATGAAATAGTTATGCTTATATATTAATATTAATACAAAGGAATATATAGATGAGAAAAGGGCTACTAAGGGGACGTTTTCGTCCATTGAGCCCAAATAATAATAGTAATGATAATATTATAAGGATAATAATTATAACATAATAAAATATAAATAATAATAATAAGAATAAGAATTAACACACCACACATTAATGATGATACATTTCA
>JABUQX010000791.1:17500-27500 GCA_015478945.1 Trachelipus rathkii
CAAAGAAAACTGGGAGTTCTGTTTCAGGTTGCGGAAATTTTTTCCTCTGCACATGCTACTCCAATTTATAATATAGGCCTTATTCGCCTTGTAGGGTACTGTTTCTCACTATTTGGGGGGGGGGTTCTCGGCTCCACCTCTATTTGTATAAGGTTTGAGTTCTATAACTAATGAGACTTATTAAAATTCGTCCTCTTCTAATTACTCTTGACTCCATTTATCTCTGCGATGATTGGTGTATTGGCTGCACATCGAGTCGTTATTTCTAAATAAGTTTAGACGTGAGAGTTTCACAGTTACTGCGATGTCGGGAGTTGGCCCGCTTGCATTCTCACACACCTACTTCTCACCTATTGGAGAGGCTATAAGGCGCTCCCCCTTCTGCATATACTAAGTGGCGGAGCCGTTGCTCTCGCATGAGTTTTTGGTTGAGTATGCGAAAAACCCAAAACCCGTCTCGCTGTGGTGCACATGCTGATGTTCTATTACGCTCGAGACTAGCGCTCGGTCCTATAGTATCTGTGCGCGAAGCCTCACTTGCCTTCTTATCCTGTTGGTGTCCTCAACTATATTGTAAGTAATGATACTTTTTTACTCCGGACATACTATCGAGTATTAAAATCCACGTCTGCGCTGATCGCCTGCGAGACTATATAATACCTAGGTCACTCTATGTGTGACTTGGTGGTTCTTATGCGACAGATAGAGGTGTTCATTTCCGTAACCCGCTTAGAATCCGTTTGTTATAAAGGAGTCGAAGCCTCGGACTAGGTGGTTTATAAGCTGTAATTATATAGTTACTCCATTATGAGTACTTATCTATAAGGGACTACTTAATATACTAATAGGGTGTAGGTAATATAGTACGAGTGAAATCTACCATAATACCCCCATAATTATATGTAGATTAAAACAGTACTTACCATTATCAATAAGGGCGATATAAGGCCCTTAATATATATTATATATAATATATTATGTAATGTTATATTAGTCATTATATTAGGTATACATATATAAGAGAATGAGAATAAAAATTTACTCATTGTGATGGGCATATGACATGATTATATATATATATATAATATATTATATAATATATATATATATATATAATATATACTATATATATTATATATATATATATATATATATATATATATATATATATAGTATATATATATATATAATATATATATATATATATATTATATATATATAATACAAAAAATATATATATATATATATATATATATATATATATTATATATATATATATATATATAAGAAATAGAAATTCAAATTACAATTAATTCCCAATAACTTTCCATGAAAAAGATCCAAAAAATATTTATTTTTATAGTGCATTTAATCAAAATCAAATGTAGAAAACATCCTCCTTTTTTCAAAAGAGGATGCGGAAGCGGATGTGCCGTTAACTGAGGATGCCGGAATGCGGTGTTCCGCAAATGCGGATGGGATGGCGGATGTCATGTCCATACACTAGTTTAAACGACTGATTTAATGGTGAAGAGACATGCAGCTTAATACAATTTGGTTTAAAAAAAAAAAAAAAAAAAAAAGAATTAATCCAAGGTTAAGAATTGATATCCAAAATAAATTTGGAAAAAAAAAAATTTTTTTTTTCCTTAAAAAAAAAAAAAAAAAAAAAAAAAAAAAAAAAAAACGATCGTGTCTAATTTATAAACATTTAAAACCAATTATTTATTGCAGGGCAATTTTTGGAAAAAAAATTAATCGCAGGACTATTAGCAGTAATAATAAATAATAATAAAATTAAATAAATATAAAATAAAAAAAAATAACAAAAGGTAATAAAAAAAATATAAATTAGTAAACAAAAAAATTTATATAAAAAATCACTTGTTCGTGTTAAAAAAAGAATGTTTAATGCTGCACTAACAATATAATATATATATATATTATAATATATATATATTATATATATATATATATATATATAATATATATATAATATATTATATTAATATATTATATATTATATATCATATATTTTGAATACAATATAATATTTTCGAAATCAACATGTGTGGCAATATGTTTATAAAATCTCTACAAGTTTCAACAGACCACATTCCTCTACTCGCTCCCACGATTTCAATTCTGAATCATACAAGAAAACATTTTCATTCGAACAAACAAACCTCGCTTAGTAACTGCATACACAATGCATATATGCCTTAAAAGACTCTTCCACTAAGATTTAAAATTCTCTCACAAGACGATAACCTTGTTTTGTTAGCTTCGTACAAAACCAAAACAATTTCATTCTCGAACGTTCTTTGACTAAATAGATCGTGCTAACTTTGCAAAACAAAACTCCCCCTTGCATTTTCCATTCCCTCACGATAGGAAAGGATCGAGGTTGGCTCACAAAATCTTAGTGAAGCTACTTCATTCGTCTTGCTAAAGCCAAGCCAAGCGTTTGTTCTTATAAAAGGATACGAAAGGATAGAGGAAAGTAGAGTGCGTCTTTTGCCTGAAGCAAGAAAATATATTCTCCCAAAGTTACTTTTACCTACCCAACCCTTGTGTATCTATATAAAACATTTGTGTATGTACATACTGTATGGATATATATATATATATATATATATATATATATATATATATATAGTTTGTGGCATGTATTTTTTTTACCATTTCACATACTTTTATTTAATGTATATTTTTCCTTTTTAAATATAAAAACAGGCAGTATATTTATTTATGCGGGTGCATAAATCATATTCCATGGCTCCATAAGATTCTACTTGAAATTTAGTGAAGGTAAATTGGCATTCTAATTTAGTACATATTATTTGTAACATCACTGCGGTGATCCAAAATTTAATTGAGGATATGATAAGTGAAAATGGGTCATTTGAAATATTTCTATATTTTCATTCATTTTTATAATAAACATATTGTGGTTTTAATTGGTGTTATATATTAAATTAATTATTATATTAATTATTATATTGAAGTTACTTTGTTAATGAGTGCAACAATTTTTCAATGATATATATATATTTTATTATATTACTTTTATAAATATATTCAATTTCTTAATTTTGTAAAGTTTTGATACATGATTTTAACTCCGCATTATTGTACTGTAATTTGTGGGGACATTTCATTTATTTCGAAATTCTTTGTTTAAAACAGGTTGTGTGGTTTGGGTCCCATGTTGGGACGAATTTGTTGTTGAATTTATGTTCCGAGGTCTTAAATGCTTCCTAAAATAAACGAGTAAAAGGCAAGACTTTTATTCATGATAACCTGCAAAGTAGAGAGTGTCATCGGATGGTTTCCAAAGACAAAAACAAACTCTACAACTGGCAACCTTGCCATTGGATAGAAGGACGTGGAACTTCAAACAGTCAGATGCAAACAGCGCAACAGCCAACCCAAACAACCAACACCATCCACAACCTTCACTAAGGAGCAAATACATGGAGACAAGGTATACAAGTAAGACTTTCTAATTAAAAAATACATTTTTTAATTTAATTTAAAGGGAAGAGTTTCCCCAGCTGAACAGTCAACGGTCGAGAGACAGTCTCTCCCATTACTCAGCAAGCAGCCAAGCGGAGGAAAGGGTCCTCCCACAACAGCTTCACAAAGGAAGCTCCTAGCCAAGCGGAGGAAAGGGTCCTCCCACAACAGCTTCACAAAGGAAGCCCCTAGCCAAGCGGAGAAAAGGGTTCTCCATAAAATCGAAAAGAAAAAAAAAATCTTTCTTACCCCTTCCCCCCCCCATTGAAATATACAAACATTTTAAAAGTTGCGCGCGCAACACTATTAAAAATAAATGATACAATTGTTATAATTAAAATATTTTCTTTTGCATGCTTATGTAAAAAAGGTTGTCAAAAATATTTTAATTTTAAGTATTTTTATTTTTTCTGAGTGATCATTCATAAATTGGTTTTTATGTAGTTGATAAGATGTTTTATATTTTATAGCTTTGGTTCCAGAAAAGTGTGTAATTTTAAAGGGTATTTTAAGTGTGGTATATTATTGTCAGAGTTGACAAAAAATTTGTGTAAAGTGCTAATTTTTAAGTTGATAACGAGTAGAAGTAAGTCTTATCAATATTGATTTTCCAAACTGTGTTTACTCTTTTTTCTTCTTAAACACTTTCTCCTTAATTAACCTTCCATTCTCTAAACTTTAGTAAAGTACTAAATACTCACTCAAATATATATATATATATATATATATATATATATATATATTAATTATATACGTGGAAAGGGAATAAGAGAGGGAGGGAGAAAGAATTGAACAAACAGACACAGACCGATTGGACAAAAAGTTACGCATAGACACACACACACACACCCATACCCACTCGCGCATGCGTAGAGAAGCTTATAACACACATCTGAAGGTCAAACGTAACGTAGCGAACGAGAGAGAAACATAGAAATGAAAAGATTATAGATATTGCCATTTCTATTTTATTCCGTTTAGAAAATTTTATTTCACGTTTTAAGCCAGCGTATATATATATATTACGAGATATATATATACAGGGGAACGTTTAGTAGCTTTTTGGGGAAATAAGAAGTTTCTTTTTTTTTAAAAGATTAAAGTATCTTTTCTTTTCGTAAGCCAGCTTATATATATATATATAATTAATATATATATATATATATAATATATATATATACAGTCACGAGACTGCAGTGTTTTTTTTTGCGAAGTTTCTATTTTTTTTTTAAAAGATTAAAGTATCTTTTCTTTTCGTAAGCCAGCTTATATAATATAATTATATATATAATATATATATATTATATATAATACAGTCACGAGACTGCAGTGTTTTTTTTTTGCGAACATATGTATGTGTAGTCAACGAGACTAAAAGTGTCTTTATTAGAAAGTTTTGGCAAATCGAACAAGACTAAGTGTCTTCTGGTTTATGATTAACATTTTTTAAAAACACTGATTAAAAAATTGTTTTTATATGGTTTTAGAGAGAGAGAAATAAAAAACTCATTCGAGAAGCTTACGTAGCCTATGTTTTTTAAATTTAACCAGTTAAAAAGATTTTGTGTTTATTTTAAGACGAGCGTAATAATAATTAAACAGTGATTTTTGTGGTGGCGTTTTAATTTTAATCAACTTCATTTTAGCGATAGTTTTGGTTGTCTCTAAAAAATTGTTTGTCTTTTGAGAGATGGCGACGAAGCCCGTTTCAGATGATGAAGAGGTGATTAGAGATAGAGGGGAGAATAAAGGAAATTTCGAAGGTGATGAAGAAGAAACCGAATTACTTCGGAAGCAAAGGCAAGAAGAATCAGTAAAAAATAAACAGAGGGGGCAGCTCCCTCCAGGAGAGGTACCCCCTAGACTCAACCTTGCACCTAATTTCTCTTTAAAACCCAATCCTCGAACAGATGAGACTGCCCGGAGGGACAGCGATCAAAGATTTTCTCAGCAATCAACTCTCTCAGACAACACAATAAACCCATCAGCGAGGCCAGGTACAGAACCTGACACGACTCACCGAAGATCCCAGGCGAATTGGAGCGGTGAGGGTAATTATTACGCCCGTAACTTAAATAGGAACACATGGGAAAGCACAGTAAACTCTCCCATGATTCAGCCAGGTTTAGACAGTCGATCATTCGACCCTAACCAGATTTGGGGACAGGCCCCCGCTCCCACCGAGCACACGACGACGCAGCCACAGCAAGGGAACGTCCCTTGGGGATGGTCTGGTGGACATCAAGCACAGATGTATGCCTCTCCAGTACAGAGCAGACAGGGTCAAGGCACCCATCCACCCCAGGAAGGGTATAATGCAGCATCTCAGTCCAATCCAGCCCCCCTATACCAATCAAACTTATTTAGCACAGCCTTTCCCGAGATTCCGGAGGACCTCAAATTGTTTGGTTTAAATCTGAATACAAAGGTTTGGCAAGGAATTAGCTTTAACGAATACGTTTCAACGCTACACGAGAGATTGGGCATGCTAGGCCCGTTAACAGAAAAGCGGAAAATATCCTTCGCAAAGTCGATGATATCTAGCAAACTCGAATCAGAATCCAGAGACTATCTCTTACACGATCCGACTCTGTCTAGTTGCACAAGATTGGAAGATTTCCTCTTGCAGTTACGCATCTTTTTACAACCAGACAACAAAGACACGATTTTTGATCTTCTCTTGGAGTTTATGTCTTATCAGAGAGACAGAGACATGACATTTACTGCTTTTGTTTTGAAATTAAAAAACACCTTATGGAAGTATCAAGTGAAACTCTGCGAGATTGACGCCACAGCCGGCTTTACTTCCAAGCACATAAATATCATGGTAACCACCAAAGTATTAGAGAACGTGAGAGATAGGAGAGATGGTGAAAGACTAGGGAAAAAATTTTGAAAGTTTTTGATGCAAACATAAGCATAGTAGAGCTATTAGAGAGATTTGCACAAATTTCCAGAGGAGCTTTATTCAAAGTTAATCAAAAAAGACAGACAGAGAATAGAACTACTAAAGTGTTTATGGCCAGAGGTGAGCCAGAAGACCAAAGAACGATTGAGAATGATAATTCTCAAAGGAGATCGAAGAGATCCTCCTACAGACCGAAATATGAAGCTAAAGAAAAGAAAGAAGTTAAGACAGAATTTGTTTCCCGAAAGAACGGAGGAGTTTTTAAGAGGTTGTCCGAGGAAGAGCTAAGGAAGCACGACTGGTGCTTTGAATGCGAGTGCGTGGGGCACTCCGGAAAGACATGTAAATGGAATTCCCCATACTGCCGCTATTGTAGGAAGTCCCACCGAAGAAAAACAACCGCCGCTTGTAAGGATGCACCTCCGTGGAGGCCTAACCCCGACGTGGATCAAATGGTAATCCCCTTTAACAGTGCGGAAGATTTCGAGAGGAACTTGAAAGCAAAAGAAGGGAACCAGAAAAGTCAAAGGACTTCCGCCAGTAATAAAGAAGAATACGAACCTCACGCGAAGAGAAATACGAGAGTTCTATTTAGCCCAAGGACAAACGCTGGATACAGATCCTAGCGAGGAGGAAGAGGAAGAAGAAGACGACGAAGAATCGAACTATGTAAGCAACTTCGCCGCCCCCAGAGTTCGATTTCATTAAGAATATATATATATATATATATATATATATATATGTATATATATATATATATATATATATATATATGTATGTATATGTAGATGTATGTATGTAAAATCATAGGTTTGATATGATTTTCGGTCAGTTTTTAGATAAAGGTTTAGGTTTTGCTCCGAACTATCGGAAGTAACAGGAAGCCCGTTTCGAGCGGCACCTATCGTTTTTTCTTTATTTTTATTATTTTGATGAAAAAAGGGAACCGATAACTAAAAGTAAATCATAGCTCTGTTGAATGCAATCCTTCGTAAAAAGACTTGCGTAATACATCTTATTATGTTTGATGGTACATAACAGTGTTCTAGGTAGTAACCGAACCGAGTCTTCAAACGGAAAAGACTTAAGTTATTTCATCTCATCATGTCCGATGTTGCGTAATAGCGCTTGAAAGTTAGGTCCTTTTAAAGGAAGTTACCAGTTTTTGGGATGATGTTTTCCCCTGTGTTTTTCCTGAAGTACCCTAGAGTAACCAAGCCAGTCGTTGATTACGTTGCGAATGTAGCCAGAGTTAGGTCCTTTTAAAGGAAGTTACCAGTTTTTGGGATATTGTTTTCCCCTGTGTTTTTCCTGAAGTATCCTAAGTTTACTATGTTTTTATAGTTAGCCGCTCCATTCTTTTAATTTTCTAATATAAATTTTAAAAAAAAACAAAGGTTTTAAATAACAGTTTATTTCATAAACTTCGTAAAAGGAGACTCAAACGATTGAGACAGCCTCTCCTAAAGCAGATAGATAAGGAATTTATACCGTTATTTTCCTACAGCTTTGATTTAAAAGATGTCCAGTGAACATTTTTTTTTTGATGATAACATTTTTTTTTTGATTTTTTTTTTGCTCTTTTAGATTAGTGAAAGTACCTATTTTTTAGAGTAGCTTTCAAAGATGTTCCGATGAACACGTTCTATATAGATATAAGAATCTTTCCAGATTTGGAAACACGTTTTTTTTTGCTCTCTTGATATTTTAAAATATCAAATTTAATCTTAAAATAACCTAGTCTTTACCATTGAGAAAACTTTTGCCAAACGTTTAATTTCTTTTGAGCATCGAAGGAAGAAACGAAAAGCATTTAGTTTTGAACTTAAAGCATAAGTTTTGTATATATTAAGATTAGTCCGCATTAGCTTCATAGTTATAATCGCGCTTATTTTTTTTTATTTTTTTTTTTTTTTTAAAAATAAATTTTTTTTTTTTAAGGGGGGGAAAAACCATTTTTTTAAATAAAAAATAGGATAAAAAATAAAAAAGTAAAAAACTTTTTTTTTTTTTTTTATAGAAAAAAAAAAAATAAATAAATAATAATAATAAGGAAATAAGCTAGCTTCATTAATTTTTGCACAGCTTCGTTTAGTTTTACAGTTTTCTAGCATTTTTTAAGAAGTTTTTAGCTTCATTTTTTAGTATTTTTTAAGAAGTTTTTAGCTTCATTTTTTAGTATTTTTAAGAAGAAGTTTTTAGCTTCAATTTTTTTGTATTTTTAAGAAGTTTTTAGTTTCATTTTTTTAAGTTAGTTTTAATTTCTTTAATTTTTAGAAAAAATATTCTTAGCATTCACCGCTACGAGCTTACAATTAAGTCAGTAACTGCTTTGTTTTAACTAACCATTAACTTTAATGTTTTAACTAACCATTAACTTTAATGTTTACCGTTTTGTTTTGATTAATCGTAAAGTCTTATCTGATCATTTGATTAATCTGGCGACCATTTTATTATTAGAGAACTAACTTTGTTTTATTAAGTATTGATCTAATATTTTCTTTTTAGTAGTTGATATCAATTTCGCGATATTAACATTATTAACACTTGCTTCAATTTTTTTGTAGTTGGTATCAATTTCGCGATATTAACATTATTAACATTGCTTTAATTTACATGATTAATTTTAAATTAGGCCAAAGCAACGTAAACTAACAATTAAAACCGCCTCTAATAAAATAGTTTAAAAAACTCTTTCAACATCTTAAGAAAGAAAAGCGTTTTAAAAATGACCGTAGGGAATAAGAAATAGTTTCGGACTACCGTGCACCACTGGTACCCACTTACCAAATTTTTAGATCTACACTACACATCCGAAAATATTATACCTCAGACACCAGACTTGTCTTGTTTTCCTACCTTGTTTTAAATCTATCAGAGTTTAGCATGTAACTCTTCTGGACAGTTTTCTTCATGTTCCAGAATCTGTAAACTCAACCATGTCCTTCATCCTGGAGATGCGAGACTACCATCTCGATGGATGCAAGATATGTGCTCTTCTTTAAACAGAATGCACACCCATGTTGATTTATTCAAATCTTTCAGATAAAGATTCCTTTCTTAAAGGGGGGTCCTTTATCGGAGTTTAGTTTTGAATACAAAACAATATTTTCGAAATCAACATGTGTGGCAATATGTTTATAAAATCTCTACAAGTTTCAACAGACCACATTCCTCTACTCGCTCCCACGATTTCAATTCTGAATCATACAAGAAAACATTTTTATTCGAACAAACAAACCTCGCTTAGTAACTGCATACACAATGCATATATGCCTTAAAAGACTCTTCCACTAAGATTTAAAATTCTCTCACAAGACGATAACCTTGTTTTGTTAGCTTCGTACAAAACCAAAACAATTTCATTCTCGAACGTTCTTTGACTAAATAGATCGTGCTAACTTTGCAAAACAAAACTCCCCCTTGCATTTTCCATTCCCTCACGATAGGAAAGGATCGAGGTTGGCTCACAAAATCTTAGTGAAGCTACTTCATTCGTCTTGCTAAAGCCAAGCCAAGCGTTTGTTCTTATAAAAGGATACGAAAGGATAGAGTGAAAGTAGAGTGCGTCTT
>JABUQX010000793.1:0-18492 GCA_015478945.1 Trachelipus rathkii
GTATCGATGTTCTAAAGTTGCAAATCAAATTCCTATAAGCAGGAGAATAGGGTAATTCAAGAGACCTATGAACTTATGAAGGATAGTTTAAAAAATAGATTTTGGTAGGAGTGGGAGATGTAGAAGAATGAAAATATACGGGAAAGAGGTAGTAGTACCTAGTAAAATGAGACGGAAATTTATGGATGAGTGTGCGATTTTCGTAGAGGGAAGAGAAGTTTATGAGTAACTAGTAAAATGAGACTAAAATTTATGGAAAATGTTGAGAGAATATCTTAAGAAGTCATCCATGCTTTCATAAGGTAACTTCAATTGGAGAAGTCCGGACAAGGTACAAAAAGGTAAAGTTGAATGACGAAGTGATGACCCTGTTACCTTTAGGAAAAAAAGTTATTTAAGAAGGTGAGAAGAAAGGTTACTTATAAAGCACTCACATTACTACTGTATTTACCGGTTTTCAAAAGTTTGTGCCTCAATGAAGAAACAAGAAATTTGTTTGATGAAGATATTGGGTTTTCTGGAGAGCTATACATTTTGTTTTAGAGATGAAACGTATTCTGGGTCACTAATGCCCACATAATACGTATAAAGCTACTGTTAGCCACGTAATATTATAATGTGTAGTTTGCATGGTATATATAACTAAAGATAGGGTATTGACAAAAGAGGGAAGACACTCCCGCCCAAAAAAAAAAACCGTTAGACCAACAAGGAAAAAAAAAAAATTTGAATTTCTGGGTTGGGATAAAAATATTATAGATGCTGTAGTTGGAAGTTTCTGTAGAATAGGCGATTTCTCAGAGGGCCATATATTTTATGCACAAAAATATTTACAATCTATGCAAATGGTTTCAACATCAGATAATTGTTTGCATAGTAGAACATGGAGCAGGTGACCAGGGCATAATAAAAGATTAAGAAGAAAGCATATTGCCATTTGATTATAAGAAAAGCAGCATCAGTAATAGGGTTGTGTAATTTGGTAATATCCTTGCCAGACGGAGGTTGTTGAGTGTGACTCAAATTCTGCAAGCTTTTCTAAGTCTACAATATACAATATCTACTGATCTTCTCGTCACGCTGCAGTCATTAGTGTCCATAAATTCTACAAAGGCTTTGTCTGACATGATCTACCTTTCTGAAACATGCTGGGAGTCATACATATCTTGTTTATCTTCCAAATTTCTCTCTATATACCTTTCAGTAATTTTCCAGAACCTTTACAACAGAGATGTTAAGCTAACTGCCCTATAATTTCCAAAAATCTTCTTACTACCTTTCTTATAATAATACACAACATATGCTGTTTTCCAAATCTATCTGTACTCGCACAAATTGTTAGTAGATCGCGTTTAATAAATCAAAACAGTTGCTCTTGCAATGCTGAAACTACCTGCTTTTCAGAATTCTAATCAATATACATCAAGGGCCTGCAGCTTTACTTGGATCAATTAATGATCTAATAAACGTTTACAGTATCTTTTCATCAAATTCGAATTCTGTTAAGTTCCATTTTTTAACTGCATACAATAACTATTAGTCCCTCAATATTATCTAATCTTTTCCTCAGTATAACACTGAAGCAAAAATAGCATGAAAAATGTTGCTTCCTAATTTTTTCTATATTTGTTCATCAATTTTAATGGACCAATTGTCCTATTCTTTTACTTTTAATTTATAAAGCTAAAAACTTCTTCAGATCTTATCTCTTATTCTTGCAAATTAATTTTCTGCGTCTCTCTTTTGCATCTTCTATTGACAGGTGGTTAAGTTCATTTTCTATTTTTCTATAATTTTCTAATCAGTCTTCTATTACTACCCTTGAATATTTTCAAAACATCTACGCTTTTCATTAATTTCTCTCTTTATCTGCTCGTATTCCAGTAAACAGTTTTCTCTTTGCCAACCTCTAATCGGATTTATCTTTAAACTACTGACTGAAAAGTATTCATTAATAATTTGTTTTAAAAATGTTCACATGATAAAACAGTTTTGGTCTTTAAACTCTTTTATCCCAGGTCAGTCTGTAGCTAGGTACTGTTCGTCGAAATTCGGTAATATCCCCAATTCGGTTATCATTGTCTTTCCTTATTAAAAATTTCAATTTTGGCCCAGATATTACATCATATTAAATCTAATTATATTATGGTCATAAGTCCTAATCTCTCAACTCTAACTTCATACACCATAATACTGTCATCATTAGTTAATATTAATCTAATAGTGCATCGTATCTTGTGGGTTCTTGAACCCTCTGGGTCAAAAAGTTATCAGTAATAACAATTTATGAATGCAGAACTACTATGGGCCATATTAGACAAGGAAATCCCGAATCGAATGCCGGAGGAATAATTAAAATCCCATTATGACTATAACCTCTTTCATTACTGGTAGTCATGCTGTCTCAATTTCTTTCACTATTTCACTTTCTATTCTTGACTCTGCCAGGAGGTCTATAAAATGCCCCTATCATATGATTATATTGTTATAAGATGATATTCCTTAAACCACACTGAGCTCAATATCAGATTAATTTTAAAGTCAGTCATTAGTACATATTTAAATATTGCTTTTACATAAAGCACCGCACCACTAACCTTCTTTCCTTTTGGCTCTCATAAATAACAGACAAACCTCTATTTCTTGACTTTGAAACTTCTCCATATATTCTTCAATTATTTTCACCTCTAGGTTCCTCGATCAATGTCTAGATCCTCATTTATGGTATAACTAATAGCTATCTTTTTTATTCTAAGGCTATGAGCATTTGTGTAAAAACATTGATACTTCGAAATGTCTGTTATTTTTTCATTGCTACAATCATTATTAAACTGTAACTATACATATTGTTATTATCTCCCCACTATTACAGTTACATGCTATATTTGTACTCTAAAATGAACCACCTTTAGTCTTCATTAGTGTTTTTTGCTAAACAAGTTCCAAACTGTACTGAAAGCTCAACACCTTACGACTCAGTGAACATCCATCTGCTGCAAAAGGTTCTTTATCCAGAATTCTCTCCACAAAATCCAAAAACTAATATTTTCTGAAAAACATAATTTCCTAACCTTTTCATTTACACTAAGCCCTAGCTGCCCTCCATTCCTGACGCTGCACTAACCTACGGAAATATCGCCAGAATCATCGCACTTCTTCACTAGCTTTCATCTTCTGAATCAATCCTCTATATATCTGTATGTAATTCTTCTGACCTTCCTATGCCTATATATTTGTACCCAACATGCCACAATTACCTCTTAATCAACATTTTGTAGAAGTCAATCTCTCTATCTAACTCTAACCGACGATTCACTCACTTCTGGCATGATAGACATTCTCTCAATCGTTCTTTTTATTTTAGTTTGAAAAGTCTATCTAGGTATCGTATCATGAGTCTCCAATTAGCAATTATCAGGTCTTCCTTCAGAAAACTCGTACATTACCATTGGCATCTCTGTATCCTCCCATCTGGAAGACAGGTCGCTGTTTCACTGCAGGTCACAGGCTGACTGACTTTCGAGATCTCTCATCTTTAATTATTATTTCTAGTTTCTACAGACTCTATATGTCATACTGCAGACATATTTATACACTTACTTTAATCTTTCCTCCATCTTCCTCGCTAAGTGAATCACTATCCTGGTCTACTCCCTATATCCGCTCCTTCCTTGCTCGACATCCTACTAACTTTTCCTAACACTTCTCTTCTTTCTCAACTCATATACTTTTTCATCCATTCATATTTTCACTCAGCCTTGAAATCTCCTTCCTTACAACACATTCTCTGCATTCAATATCAACAAGCTAGGCATCTATTTCACATATTCACTCTTTGGCAGACAAGTTCCATGAAAGATAACTTTAAATTTATTATTAGCTGTTACTAACGCTTACCTAACATGGCAGTCAAAGTGTTAAATATCACTAAAGCCTAAAAAGAAATAATACTACTCATCTTTAATAGGTTAAAATTTAAATCAGAGCCTAAATTTTAGCTTAGCCCTAGCCAGGGATATATAAAAATAAGGTAGGCCTAACAGTAGTCTATGCACTGGGAACTAATTAATTTAAATTTCACTAAATTAAGTAAATAACATTTGATTAATTTTCTTTTGAGCATACAGAAAAATTATTTAAGGAATCAAATAACTCACAGCAGAAAACACGGTCTAGGCTAGGCCAGGGATAATAGAAAAGTTATAAGGTAGGGCCTAATCTTAGGCTATGGTTCTGGTAAACTTAATTTAATTTAAAATTATCAAAAATTCTATAACAATTATTAAATAATTCGTAGTTAACATAAAGAATAACCTATTCTAACTAATATAATTCAAATACTCTGCAAACACACAGTATAACAGGAAATCTCTTAACTATTCTAGCCTAGGGTTAACCTATCAAACTACTGAGTCAAAATATCAAATTATATCACAGAAATTTAATATAACAATTGTTATATTAGTGTAGTTAGATACACACAACACTAATTTGTTTACTAATTCACTTTCAAATACACAATTATATATAATTAAATTGGTAGAGCAAAATTAATACAAACTCTCTCAATGGCACCTCAATTTCATGAGTGTGGATTCATGAGTGTGTGTTTGTTGGTTGGTTGAGTTTTTCAGTGCTATTCGTGTGTTATTCGTGTGTTGGTATTGGATTTTCTTTGGTGAAGGAAGGTTGTTAAAAGTTGCTTGAAGAGAGTGTGTTTGTTAAGTTCATGATTTGGGTGTTTAAGGCGTTAATACTGTGGTTGTTTTGGAGTGGAAGTGGGTATTATTTTTGAGTGATTCTGCGTTGTTTGATTAGTTGTTCTATTTCTATTGTGATGAGGTGTGGTGGGGAATTTTCTGATGTATCCTTCTGGGAATTGGATTTGTTAGCTGCATTTTGGATTAGAGAAGTGAAGTTTTGTATGGCTTTGTTGAGTGTTGGTGCGATTGTGATATTTAGGGGAGCTTATAGTTATTTCTCGTATAGTGGGTGAATTAATGATCCAGTACTGCTTTTTGTAAGTTTTCTTGTATGTTTTTCTGAAGTGGGTAGTTTGGTTTTGTTGGAATATTTCCCTTATTTTATGATAATGGTAGATATGCTCAAGTTTAGATTTGGGTTTGTGTGACCAGCTGGAGTTGTTGTGTGTAGGATTCTGGTGAGCAATATATCATATTATACATATATATATTATATATAATATATTATATTATATATATATTATATATATATATATATATATATAAATATAATATCTATACTATATATACTATTATATATATATATATATATAGTATACTATATATGGCGTCGGCAATAGACTTTGTTCCTTGGTGCGAAGGAACTACGTCTTATATAATAAACAGGGAAGACCGAACAAAAATGGAGAAAGCAAAAAATTTACTCTAAAACATAATTAAAATTTACAATTAAAATTAAAAGAGCCAAAAATCTCATTATAACAATAGCACATATTATACAACTATGAATAAAGAGTAATTACCATTATTAAACAAATTCACATAAAATTAAAATGAAAACAAATCTATATGTTAACAATTTGGAGAAAAAACTTAACACAAACGCACCTGACAGAATCTAAGTAAATTTTGTAGATACTGAGTTACGAAATTTTAATATTGAAATTACAGAAGGCATATATATACAATATATATTAGTTAGTTGGTTAAGAACAGGCATATTATTGTTTTTAACAGTATTTAAAATTTTATAGTGTTAAAACAAGTGATTGGAAATAAACTAAAAACAAATAATAATAATAATAAAAAATAATAATAATAATAATAGATAATACATGAATTACTAATAATAATAATCAATATAATAATTAAAAACATTAAAGAATAATAAATAATAATAATATAACTTAATAAAAAAAAATAATATAATCATGAATAATAATATAAGTAATAATAACAATAATAATAATAACCTTATGCATAAATTAATTCTCAATGAGAGTGAATCATATTAATATATAATATATACCGTATATTAATACTTATATATATATATATTATATATAATATATATATATATATATCATACTATAATATATTAATATCTATAATTATAACTATATATATAATATATATTTAGGAGCGCGTCCCTAGCTCAGTGTGTATGATGCACTCGCTAGCAAGGCGAGGGGCCCAGGGTTCAGACTGGTTGAGCGAGAGAATTTGAGCTTATTGCTCTATCAACTCTAGCTTCGTCCCCTCAGATGTTAATTGAGTACATTTGGATGTCTTTTACTACAATGGGAATGTAATTTGGCTTCCACGATAGGTCTTGACTCTGGCAAAGTCGAGTTAGCCGTTTTGGCTTGCTTTTCAGCAAAGACCTTTCTCGAAGGGTCCACTGACAGGACGGACAGTCCCTTCCTGGGGGTTGTTTGATTATTTTTAATTTATAATATAGTATATTATATATATATATATATATATATATATATATATATATATATATACTATATATATATATATAATATATATTATATAATATATGGTAAAATGATATATATATATAAATATATAACGGTAATATATGTTTATATCCTTTTCTTTTTTTTCTTTTCTTCTCCAGGAAGGATTTTTCATCCTGTCAGCGCGCAAGCGTCTTTCTCCAGACATCCTCTGCTGCACTATTCCTCTTCTCTTTAGTACGCTCATTTTTGGTAGCTGACATCTCTCCAGAGAGCTACAGATTTCTCCATCTCTTCTTCGGTCTTCCCTTGGTCTTACGCCTGGTTGTCCATCTCCCATCTTCTTTTCGCATCTCTGTCCGGCTCCATCCTTCTCAAGATGTCCCCCATCTCAATCTCTCCACGATCCATCTTCAGTATCATCTTCTTCAACGACCTATATCTTCTCTAATTACTGCATTCCTTATTCTGTCTCTCCTACTCTTCCAATCTAGTTCTTAATACCCTCATTCCCGCCGCTTGCATTCTACTCTCCTCTTTTCTCGTTGTTGTCCATGTTTCCGCTCCGTAAGCAGTGTGGGAGTCAGTATACAGCTGTTAAACGAATCACTTTTTTACGCTCTATTCCGATGTTTTTTATCTTTCATCATGGGGTATACCCCTTTCATAACTAATCCATACCTTTTCATTCGTCGCGTAATCTCTTCCCACTTTCCTCCTTCTCGCTAAAGACACCTCAGAATAATTGAGTATTAAGCCTCTCACGCTCCTCGCCTCTCACACCATGCCTCATCCCCTCTCATTTCCTGCGTCTATTGTTATATCTCTTCTTTGTACGTTCATTTCCTCATCTCTCTTGCTATGCCTCACACGTGCCTCTGTAAACACATCCAGACACAGTCCTATCGAATCGTCTCTCTCTCTCGCTCCAACATGCAGATCCGTCCGCATATGCATTATGTCCCTTGCAAATTCTCCAGTCTCTCTCTCATTACTTATCACCACGTCTAAATTTAATATAAACGGCAGTGGAGATAAAACACTCCCTGCTTCAATCCTTTTTTTCACCGCTCACATCTATCGTTCTCGATCAAAGTTCTAACATTACAGACGCATTTCTCATACCATATCTTCTATTGCCTTCTTTAATCCTACCCTCATCCATACTTCCTCTCTCATAGCTCTTGCCAGAGCTTTTCTTGGCACCGATCAAATGCCTTTTATAGGCCCTATATATATATATATATATATATATATATATTATATTTATATATATTATATATATTATAATATTTTATATTATATATATATTATATATATATATATACCCTGCACCTTCTATATATATATATATATTATTTATATATATTATATATATATATATATAGTACGTATATATATAATATATTTTGTCAAATCTTCAAATGTTTTGATGCCATCAACTATGGCACCTTCTGCCTTGAAAAGGCAGTTAATCATGGATTTCCACTCTTTCAAAACTGACTAGGAGTTAGGTCTTCACTGATTTTTTTTTGTTGTAATTTATATATATATAGCTAACTGGATAATATGTTTTTAAGTCTTCTAACTTGGTCCCACATTACATCTTAAAGGGTCACTTCAGGATTTAACCATGTTGGTTAATACAGGTTTTAGTTATCATTAAAAAGTACGCCTGAAGAGTAGTTTAATTGAAAATTGCTACTTTGTCAATATGTTTTTAACCTCTCTTAAACTTTTGGCTTCCATACAGCAACTATAACTTGCCGCAATTTACTTATTACAGTATCAGCATGTTTATCTGCTAGGGAGGCCATCACAAATTTCAAGATGTAGTGTATAAACACTACAACGCATGTCATGGACTCTAGAGATGCCAAAAATTTGATTCATATGTAAATATTGATCAACCAAAATTTAAGTCAAAATATTGAAAATAAAACTAAAATGAAAAATAATAATAATAATAAAAAAATATTGAATGAATCAAATTGAACAAAAAAATGAATAGCAAAAACGTATATCCAGAGCTGTAAAAATACCCCCTAGAGCTGTAGAAAACCAGTTTGTGTTAAAATATTCTTGAAAAGAATTAAGGGCAAGCCCCTTCCAACCTCCAATCCCCAAAATACTAAATTTTAAATTTATATGTAATTATGTAAGAAATAAATATACTTTTAATTGAAAACAACCAAATTAATTCGGAAGTGAAAAGTAAAATAAACTTCACAATGGTCAAAGAATATATAAAGCTGTGTGAAAAGAAAGAATAGCACATGCTGCCAAACATCTTCGCATAACAAACAAGAAATAAATAAAAAATACCAATCTTATACCTTTTTCTCCCCTTCCTTTCCTCCTTCCACATATTCTTTTAAAACCTCATAACATCCACTTTTCTTTTTGTTAACACATCCGCTAATTGATGTTTAGTATGAACCCATTCAACTTTAGTAATCTTTCTTTCTTCTAACATCCACTTGATCCACACAACATCTATTCTTAAACTCAACATCTCTGTCACTGAATATCTCACATTCTTCAGAGTCTTACTGCCCATACACACATTGAATTGCAACCTCTCACCATCAACAGCCTCTCTCCAACATTTTTCCAAATATATACCTCCTTTTATACCTTCTATAAATGCTATAGCTTTTGCCGCAATCATAGATCTCACAATCTTTTTCATACACCTAGACTTCCAAGCAATAGGACATTTATTTCCATTTTCATCCTTAAGAGTCACAATATAACCTACCTGAGGACTGACACTCCCTTCCATACCATAAGATGCATCCATATATACTTCCACTTCAATCTTACCTTCAAGCGTACTCAGCCAAATACCCATATTTTTATACTTTCCTCTTTTTATAAACAAAATTAATTTCCTCATTTCTTCCACCTTAACCTCCCTTAAAGAATATACTTTCACTCACAGAATAACAAAAATCAGGACTCATCTGACCACCCAACTTATTTATTTGCCCCAATGATCTATATAAAATCAATTCCTTACTCTCCATTTCCCTATCACCAAAGAAATCTCTTTTATCTGGAACACTTATACTTTCCATATATTTAATATATTCCATATAAGTACTTAAAACCTTAACATTTTCTGAACCTATTTTTAATATTTCCTTCATACTTTTTATAACTTCATCCATGAATAATCAGAATCACCAAAGCAAAAATCATCCACATGTGTACACATAATCCTTATTAATCTCCCTTCTTTCTTCCATAAAAATAAAGCTGGTTCTAATTTACTAATTTACTTTTTATACCCCTTAATTCCTCAATTATACCCTAACCACCTTGTCATACCAAGCTCTAGCAGCATCTTTCAAACCATACTCAGTTTTCTTTAATTTCCAAATACGCTGCTCTTTCGCTTCTTTTAGAGGAATCACATAAACCCTTCTTTTGATAACATCACCTTGTAAATAAGCAGATTTGATGTCAGTAGAATTACAATTCCATCCCTCCCTTTTTATAATACTTAAACAAGTTCTTAAAACCTCCCCTGAGCAAGTTGGAGCTCCCATAATTAGATACTCTGCATTCACAACCCTCTTCGCAACAACTAATCTAGCCTTACATAGGTATACATTTCTCCCCTTCAATTTTTTCAGTAATCATCTCCATCTTAAGATATATTCTTTTGACTCGTATCATTTAATGCATCTTAAAAAATCATTTGCTCCTTCAGTAATCAATTTCTTTAACTTAGCATTCAGAACTGTTCATCATCCAGTTGCCACCACACTACCTTTGATTCCTTCCTATACTTTCAATTCCTTATTAATTCTAACAAAATCATATCCACGCACACTAATTTTCTCTAAAATATTAAGTAAGGCTTTACATCTCAGCACATATCATTCTCCATTCTCTTTCTATATTGCAACATACCTATTCTCAATATCTCAATTTGTGTAATTTCCTGCTGTTCCCTTGTTCATTCCCTCTCCTCTCTCTCCTCCTTCGCTTGCCCCCTGGCCTTCGTCTGTCTGAAATACCCTTCTTTTATTTCTCCAACTTTCTTTTTCGCTTATCTAATTTAACCTCGATGTACTGGGGTACCTGCTAATCTAGTATATGTACCCTGCTGACTCTCTTAAAAGTCTCCCATCTTAAACTATAACATTTTTCAAACCCTTTCTATCACTTTTGTGAATCCCCTGCCAATCTATAGTCTTTTTATAGATACACTTCCTCACCTGTTCTGCCTATTCAAGCATTGTTCCTTTCGTTTCCCTGCATTGTTTTTTTATTTATAGCTCTGACTTGTTGTATTCTGTGAATTAATTTCCCTTTTTCTTATTCATCCATACTGTTTTGTAAAATTTCACCGCTCTATACCTATTTACAACCATTACTACTATCTTTCCTCAGTTTGTTATTAGGTAACCTACTTCTAACTGAAACTATTGAATTAGGAATAATACCCTTTCTATCTAATAACCATTCTTATTCAGTCGTACGTTTACTATTTAAGTTCAATGCTTCTCAAATTTAGTACTAGCTTATCATCCTTCTTTCAACGATTCCTTCCTAACACACCAAGATATCACAAAAATCTACTTACCCACATGAGCAAGTGTAGTTTTAATCTTTTAACTGCCTGATAGGAAATCACCAAACACATATTTCCCATTTATCCATCTCATATATTCTTCCACGTCTTTCTCTATTCTTTCAATTCATATACCTTCCAGGTTAAGTCTAGTTGCCTTTCTGCCTTCATCATTCTTTCTGCCCATGCAGTATCCACAATTCGACTATATTACTTCATATTCAGGCTGTTTTTTTTTCTCCAATTGGCAATTACACTTTCACTGTAAAAAACCTGATTTCCTGTTTGTGAATCCCTATTGTTTCATGCTCTTCCTCTACCATACCCTCTATTTCTTCCAGCCTCTTCTATCACATTAAAATCACCCCCAGCAACACCCACTACTTTTAGACTTCCCCTCTTTGGACATTGAGCTGAAAAATGATATATTGAGCAACACAAAATACATTTCATCACATCACCAAATTTTTTCTTCTGATTTATTCTTACTTCTTCACTGTCTTTCCCCCTTTCATGAGCTACATCTTCTTTCTTTTGTCCACCACCCACTCCTTTCAACTTACTTTACTCCTAACCCCTCATACACACATTTATTAGACCATTCTTAAAGTTTTGAAATTCCCAAGCATTCTTCCCACAATAATGTCTAACACCAGTCTGTCTTCTGATTTGTATCATGATTTGCACCCTCCAGTAAATAAACACATCACATAATTTCCCTAAATCACTCTACCAGTCATCTACACTTACTTTCAATCAAACTCCTCACCTATTTGCATATTCTCTCATGCTCTCTTTTTCTCCTCTTTTAATAAAAATAAATTATTATTTTATCATACCTGTCACACTGTTTCTCATTACCATATCTTTTATCCTCTAACACCTTCACACCATCATCCTTTCCTAAACCATCCAGATCTATATTACAAATACCTTCAAACACTTTTTCTCCCAGACTTAATAGAATCTCACCACCAAGACTATCATACTCTTTTCCAACCAACTTACTTCATCATTCAACACGTTTTTTTCAAACCTCATAGTCATTTTCACTACTCCCATCACCTTGACACACAGGGCACAATCTCCTCATTTTTATATCCATTCCCTCCATTGATCCGTCCTCCTTAATATCAGAATTCCTTACCCATATCAAAACCAAAAAAAAAAAAAAAAAACACACACACACACTAGCGTCTCTAACTACGCTCTGCTACCACTGAAAAAAAATATCTAAACTAACTAATGCCAAACAAACAAAAAAAAACAGATTAACTATACACTCGCCTTATTAAACCAGAAGACGAAACACACCAATGACAAAAGATCATATTCAAAAAATCCCCCCCAGAAATAAGGAAATACAGCCTATGTGTCCCAAACAAATCTTGAAACCTTACAATTATAGTCTGAAGGACGGATCTCTTCCTACCTCCAATATAAATCAAATAATTAACCTTAAACTTTATTATTAAATACCAATTACCTTAAAATGAGAGAATAAAGAACATGAAACAAGAAACAACAATAACAAATGAAAAAACAAAAAAGAATTAGGCTTATCTTAAACAAGAGACAAGCAAAGCAGAGCAACAAAATGCATGCATCTAACATTCATCTTCTTCCCATGCTACCCAGTGCACAATATGCCACACCAACTGAAACAAATAAAAATCAATCAATTATTATTATTATTATTATTATTATTATTATTATTATTATTATTATTATTATTATTATTATTATTATTATGTGGTGGAATAGATTCAGTAATTTCAGTTGAGTTTTAAGTTTGAAAATGTTATTTTTTTTTAAAAGATACTTTTGAGAATAAAAAAAATATGTTGATGTTTTTAGTGACAGCATTTTCCTTTTTTATTATTTTGTAGACTCACATTAGTGATGTAGGTCATGGAGAGAAAGAGGACAAACTCAAAGTAAAAAGCCCGTTAAGAAACGAACCTCAATCGTCAAGAAGAAAGGACCAAAAGATTAAAAACAAAGATTTGAAAAATCATGAAAAAGATGAGTTGGAACTTCATTCTGAGTCACAAGGTAAGAAGCTTAAAAGCGAACATTTCAGTTTAGAAGTGATGGTGATACCGGTGGTGGTGAGCGCTTGGGAAATTGTAAAATCTAGACTGATCGCCCGCTTAGGAAGACTCCCGGTTAGATTAGCAACATCTGAAATATGTTTGGAAGTGGTAAGGAAGAGCCTGAGTATCATTAGGTTTATGTTAGGTATGTAGAGGAGGGAATAAAGTATGCTGAATGTGCCAACCTTAGCCTGACTCAAGGTTGGAGACCGTTGGTACTTCTTACAGTCCTTTAAAGGAGGGGAGGAGAAAAAATATATTCTCTCTCTCTCTCTCTCTCTCTCTCTCTCTCTCTCTCTCTCTCTCTCTCTCTCTCTCTCTCTCTCTCTCTCTCTCTCTCTCTCTCTCTCTCTCTCTCTCTCTCTCTCTCTCTCTCTCTCTCTCTCTCTCTCTGTCCTCTCTCTCTCTCTCTCTCTCTCTCTCTCTCTCTCTCTCTCTCTCTCTCTCTCTCTCTCTCTCTCTCTCTCTCTCTCTCTCTCTCTCTCTCTCTCTCTCTCTCTCTCTCTTTCTCTCTTTCTCCTTTCTTCGTTTCTCTCTCTCTCTCTCTCTCTCTCTCTCTCTCTCTCTCTCTCTCTCTCTCTCTCTCTCTCTCTCTCTCTCTCTCTCTCTCTCTCTCTCTCTCTCTTTCTCTCTCTCTCTCTCTCTCCTATCTCTCCTAGTCTCTTTCTCTCTCTATCTCACTCTCTCTCTCTCTCTCTCTCTCTCTCTCTCTCTACCTCTCTACTCTCTCTCTCTCTCTCTCTCTCTCTCTCTCTCTCTCTCTCCTCTCTCTCTTTCTGTCTCTCTCTCTCTTCTCTCTCTCTCTCTCTCTCTCTCTCTCTCTCTCTCTCTCTCTCTCTCTCTCTCTCTCTCTCTCTCTCTCTCTCTCTCTCTCTCTCTCTCTCTCTCTCTCTCTCTCTCTCTCTCTCTCTCTCTCTCTCTCTCTCTCTCTCTCTCTTCTCTTCTCTCTCTCTCTCTCTCTCTCTCTCTCTCTCTCTCCCTCTCTCTCTCTCTACTACCTCTCTCTCTCTCTCTCTCTCTCTCTCTCTCTCTCTCTCTCTCTCTCTCTCTCTCTCTCTCTCTCTCTCTCTCTCATATGGAGGCGAGATTGTGACTGACTGGATATAAAAGTGTGTATCAATGTGTTTGTGGAAGGTATTGTTTTGAAGGGTTGGAGGAGAGTAGTAATAGTTCCCTTTTAGTAAGGGGAATTGTAGGACCTATATGGGAATTAGTTTATTGAGTGTTTTAGGGAAGATATATGGTAGCATTTTAGTTGAAAGAGTGTGTTGGGTAACTGGGACTGATTGGCGAATAACAAGGCGCATTTGGAAGTGGTAGAGGATGAGCTAAATTTTTGCATTGAAACAAATGATCGAGAAAATGAGAGAGGGAAGAATGAATTGTATTTAGGTTTTATGGATTTGCAACAAGCGTATGACAGGATTAATCCGGATGCTCTGTGGTAAGTGTTAATGATATATGGTGTTGGTAATAGGCTTTTGAATGGAATCAATAGTATGTATGTATGAGACAGGGATGTGTTATGTCTCTTTGGCTATTTAATTTGTATATGGATGTGGTGATTAAAGAATTAGAGGTAGGGGAAGGTGTTAGACTAATGGATAATGGAAGAGAGTGGAGGGTGCCCTGCTTATATGCTGATGATTTGGTGGCGAATCTGAAGAAAGTTAAAGTTGTTTGGCAGAATGTGTGAAAGGAGGAGTTTGAAATAAATGTAGATATGAGTAGGGTGAAGGAGGAGAGTCAGCAGCGTGAATTCATGTTTGATGGTGAGCAATTGGAACAAGTATTTAGGCTATATATTGGATCAAAATGGAATGAATGGCGCAGTGTAGTAGGAAAGTTGTGAATGGTAGGAAGGTGCTCTTGTGCAATTAAATCCTTGCTAAATTCATAGGAATTAAGTCTTGTGTGCGCTTTGGTTCTGCCTGAGGGTATGTTGTTACCGATGTTGTAGTGAAACCTAAGGTATGGAATAAGAGGTAAGGATCTAAGGTGCAATTTGTTCAGGTGGATAACCTTAGGGACGTGTTAGGTGTGAGAAGAATTAATAAAATGAGCAATGAGCATGTTAGGGAGAAATACATAAATGAGAATAAACGCCAAGGGAGAAATATAAATGAGAGAATAAACGCCAAGAAATAAATGGTTTGGTCATATGGAAGGGATGGATGATAGTCTGTTGGTTGAGCGGATGTGTAGTGGGGAGTGTGCTGGTAAGGTAAAGTAAGGAAAGTTTAAGAAAATTGAAATTTCGAGTTCTTTTTTCTCATTTCTGTCCATCACTTTACATTAGATAGATTTGTAATGAAGGAAGGGATGGTAATTAAAATTAATTGAAAATCGAAAGGCAATCAAGAATTTTAGTTGGAGAATCTATTGAGAGAGAACATTGTGTGTAAGGTAATATTTAAAAAATGGGGTTGTATATTGATTGAAAAGGTAGATTAAAAGCAGATTGAAAGAGTTTGAGAGAGAAAGAGAGAGAGAGAGAGAGAGAAAAAGAAAGAAAGAAGCAAAAAACAATGATAAAAGTAAGAGTAAGAACGATAGATGGAGGAGGGAGAAGAAAGAAGAAAGAAGAAGAAAGAAAAGAAAAGGAGAAGAGAAAAGAGAGAGAGAGAGAGAAGAGAAGAGAGAGAGAGAGAGAGAGAGAGAGAGAGAGAGAGAGAGAGATTTTTTTTTTGAGAGAGAGAGAGAGAGAGAGAGAGAGAGAGAGAGAGAGAGAGAGAGAGAGAGAGAGAGAGAGAGAGAGAAGAGAGAGAGAGAGAGAGAGAGAGAGAGCATAACATGTGAGATAATATTTAAAAAATGGGGTTGTATATTGATTGAAAATGTATGGGATGTTGTTCACTGAGAGTAAGAAAAGCAAATTAAATTTGATTTTAAGGGAAGGTTAGGATTTTGACCTTAAGTTTCACTGTTCATCCGATCAATATGAAACTTTCAGGGCATGTATAGTTGAGTGGATTTCACCTTTTTTAATCATCATTTACCCCTTAGTTCCCCAGAACAGGGGGCAGAGTGCGCAAGCCTATACCAAAAATCCGAGACATGCATGAGCATTCTTAGGACACAAATAATCTGTAGCCGAACCCCAACCCAGCTACCACTGCCCTTTTAGTTGTCTCTTACGGCACGCAGAACGTATGTTGTGGAATTTTTTTCCCCAACATAGGGATTTGTTTTTTATACCAAAAAGAATCTTTTAATTTTTGTCCATTTTCCCCTCTGCCAAGAGGTAAAACGTTTGTGTGTGCAATGAAAACGATCGAAATAAAAAAGATTCTACCCAACTCAACATAATCTGAAAATTTCCTGTTGATCGGATTAAAAGAAAGAAATTTATTGCAATTTATTTTTATTTATGGGAAACTATTTTCAGTGGGTTTTTGAAATTAGGAATTGTTGGAATTTGGTGGCAGATATTTGAAATCTGTATTACCTTTTTTTAGATAATAGACAAAAATCGTTTGTGAACTCTCAAATGTTGGGTACATGATTTTTCTTTAAGTAAAAATACAAAACAAATCTAAAGCTACTTCTTTGTCTATATTGGGTGCAAATCGAATGAAAACTAAGAAAATTACGCCAATTTCTGCAGTCAAAACCCGATTTCAAAATTGAAGCCTCTTAAAAAATATTTAATATATGTGATATTAAATTATAATGTTCCTGAGTTTTAATTGAGATAAAGTGGAAGACGAATTCAAGCTATGATTATAATTTAAAAAGAGGAGAGACTTTATAGTACTTTTAGAAGTTAAAATGTGATTAATATTTTAATTAATGATGCAGAATTAATAAATCTAACAAAGTAGATTTTATTCATATATAGAAGATATGCTAATTTTTTTTGCATCACTTTCAATAGATTATTATTATTATTATTATTATTATTATTATTATTATTATTATTATTATTATTATTATTATTATTATTATCGGTATCGGCAGTATCGGCCTTTTTGGGGGGTATCGGTATCAGCATTGGTTAATATGGCCGATACTTCTTACTTTTTGGGTGAAGAATTATGAGAAACTTTCAGATTCAATAACACTATGTAACACAAAAAATGTTTCTTTTATTTTTATATTGAATCTTATATACTTTTTGCCGCTGAACACAGAAATGACCATTTTTTTTTCTATCATCGATACTTTGAGAGTTATTGCAATATTTAAGTTTTGGCATTTTAATTTTTATTAATGAGCTTACACTGTAAGTACTTATTACAATTTTTTATTTGAATGTTTAAATTTACGTGAACAGTAACTTAAAAAAGACTTTTTGATAAGATGCATACTAATATCCCAAAATATAAGTCAATGTTAATATGCCAAAAACATGCTTACTTTGCATTTAAAAGTGTTTTGTTCATTAGTGTTTTTCTCTTGTGAATTGATTTGGCTTCTCTTATCAAAACCCACATATAATCTCACCCATCATGGCACTATTCCAACGTCCCTGGTATCGCCTTTCCATTGTCTGAATATCCTGGTGAAATCTTTCACCATGTTCTTCACTTACATCCCCTAAATTCTCTCGAAAAAGTCCAAATGCGAGTGTAAATAAACATTTAATGGCATACGGCACCCCATTTTTTATAACAATCAATGAGCATTTTATCAGCTGTTTTGTAATTTGGATCTTTACAATTTCCTAAAAATCCCTGAACCACATTACGGAATGCACACCAGGCATCATTTTCAATTATGCTCATCTTTTCCTTCAATTTCAAGGATTTAAGCATATATAAGCATGTTTCAATGAGCTCATCATCTTCTAGAAAAGAAAAGAGAAAAACCTTTTATATATATATATATATATATATATATATATATATATATATATATATATATATATATATATATATATATATATATATATATATATATATATATATTTTTTTAACTAAATATAATATATATAAATAAATATATATATATATATATATATATATATATATATATATATATATATATATATATATATATATATATATATATATATATATTAAAGTGTCCTATTTTTACACTTTCAAGAATAATCTAAATTTAGTTGATTATCTGTATTAATACAATAAACTTTGGTTAAACAATTCAATTTGTTTGCATTTACAACAAAATACTAAGTTAGTTATTTATAATATATTCCAATTATAATTATATATTTTAATGTGTAGATGATAAATTCAAAGTTTTGAGGATTCCAGATGATTACTTCTTGACTTCACAATAGAGAGGATGAATTAGAACACAGTCTATCAATCAAATTTAATTGGTGAGGTCTAAAATAGAAGCAGAACTAGAACCTATGGAAATTACCAGAATTAGTAATATGTTATTAATAAAAACAA
>JABUQX010000794.1:0-22500 GCA_015478945.1 Trachelipus rathkii
TTTTTAAATTAATTATACATAATAAAAATGTCAATAATAATACTTAAAATACGAAAAACAATGGTGGTCCGATTCACCCCATCATCAATTTTTACGGTGGGGTGAATCGGACCAAGTTAGGCCCCGTGATTTAGCCACTAATACTATTTGGAACAAAAATTTACTTTGCCAGTTTAAAGCTAGCATACTCGAGTGTATACACTGAAAAAATAATTAAAATCCATCCACAATTTTTCATTTTATAACAAAGTTAAAAAAACTCACATTTTCAAAAAGTGAAATTCTATTGAAGGGCATTTTGTACAATAATTTATTATATTTTTTAAAAATATAAAAACTTTCTAGAATTAAAGATGATCTAAATAAAACTTGTAGTACTACTGCATGGCTATTAAATGAGCAAAAAAAATTATTTTATTTATTATTTTTTATTTTATTTAGAGTGGACCGAATCACCCCTTTAAAAGAGGTGGGCCCGGTCACCACGCCCGACGCTACATATTGATTTTGGACTTAGAATTTTTTCAGAAAATATGTGGAGTCCTGTGCTATACCTTTACCCCGGTATATATATATATATATATACTATATATATATATATATAATATATATTATATATATATATATATATATATATATATATATATATATATATATATATATATATATATATATATTATATATATATATATATATATATATACAGGGTGTCTCACGAGTTATGTTACGCGGTGTATCACCGTACGGGATGTTTAAGTATGAAAATATGTAAGAATATAAGTTTGATTATTTAATTCATTAAGCAGGATGGGATATGTTACGTTGGTGTCTGCGCACATGCAATGCGAAAACCGCGCACAAATATGAGAATGTCAAATGGGATGATATATTTTTTATGGCTTCTGTGAAAATGCACATAAAATATATATATTATTATTATTATATATATATATATATATATATATATATATAATATATATATATTATATATATATATATATATATATATATATATATATTTATATATATATAATATATATATATATATTATATATATATATATATATATATATATATAATATATATATTATATATATATATATGATATTTTTTATTAGCTTCTGTGAAATGCACATAAAATATATATATATATATATATATATATATATTATATATATATATATATTATATATATATATATATTTATATATATATATATATATATATATATATATATATGGTCACAAATCCCAAAAAGACATACATTAAAGTTAACAACAAATAGCCTACAACAAATAAATATAATTTATAAATTTAATCAGGAGACATTTTTACCCATGAAATAAAAAAAAATAAAAAAATCACGCTTTTTAAAAATTTAAAAATGTTGGAAAAATTACGTTTTTTTGAGAATACGAAGAAGCTCGAGTACTCCGAGGGAGCACTGCAAAGGTGCCAAATGTTGAATTTTTTTCTTTATAACTAAAGGATACCCCACGGGTAAACTACAAAGATGGACAGAGTCGGGTTTTCTCGGCCTACGCACGGTCGAACCCCTAAGAAGGAAATAAAAAGAAAAAAATATTTTCTCCAGAGGCAAATAAAACAAAACACTACTTTGGGCAACTCCTTGCTTCTCGTATTACTGCAGGAATGGATAGGTTGATGAGACACGCATACGCTTGCCAGACCTACAGATTAATAACTAATATTTAAAGGTGTTATTAATAAATATTAAGAATAAAATAATTTTTTTTTAAGTTTCATTGATGAAATTGCTTGCTTAAATCAAAAATGTTATTTATTTACCTATAGCTATTATAGTTTTAAAGTTATGCATGTGACTTTCGGGTGATGGCATATAATAAATATATATATAGATATATATATATATTGTTTGCAAATCTGCCTATATATATATATATATATATATATATATATATGGTAATTGTTACCCAGAGGGTTGTCACCCCCGATTTTTATGAAAATCACAGGATATACTCTAAAAAATAATAATGAAGAATAGTGAAAACGAAAATTGTCGCTCTCTTTAGGAAAAAAAGTTACAGCCTCTCAAAGTTGTTAAAATCCCATAGACTTTTCAATATTGATCGATCAACTTAGGTCCTCATTTCCGCCCTCTAATCAGGTTATGAATAAGTTTTGTTAGGTATCCACAAGAGGAAATCTATGTAGAATTAACAAAAATCTATCATAACCTAACTAGGATGGCCCTAAACGAGCACGCGGCCCACTAATTTTTATTATAAGAAAGTATGGAAAATTTTTAACTTTCAGAGGCTGTAACTTTTTTTTCCTAAAGAGAATGCCGATTTTCGTTTTCACTATTTTCATTATTATTTTTTTAGAGTATATCCTGTGATTTTCAAAAAAAAAATTTTTTTTTTTTTTTTTTTTTTAAACAAATCCTATGGGGGTTTTTACAACTTTGAGAGGCTGTAACTTTTTTTCCTAAGGAGAGTGATGATTTTTTTTTTTTTTTTTTTTTTTTTTTTTTTTTTTTTTTTTTGTTTCACCCTTTCTTTATTTTTTATTTTTTAGAGTATATCCTGTGATTTTTATAAAATCGGGGTGACAACCCTCTGTGTAAACAATTACCATATATATATATATATATATATATTATATATATTATATATATATATATAATATATATATTATATATATATATATATATATATATATATATATATAATTCCTTATGGCCAGGGCTAGCCACTTCAAAAGGCGATATATATTATATATATATATATATATATATATATATATTATATTAATTTTAATGTATATATAATATATATATATATATATATATATATATATATGTAATTTTTATTCCTGAGAGGGTTGTCACCCCCGATTTTTATGAAAATCACAGGATATACTCTAAAAAAATAATAATGAAGAATAGTGAAAACGAAAATTGTCGCTCTCTTTAGGAAAAAAAGTTACAGCCTCTCAAAGTTGTTAAAAATCCCATAGACTTTTCAATATTGATCGATCCAGGTTAGGTCTCATTTCAGGCCCTCTAAGTCAGGTTATGATAAGGTTTTTGTTAGGTATACACAGAGAAAATCTATGTAGAATAACAAATCTTATCATAACTGAACTAGGATGGCCCTAAAACGAGCACGAGGCCCACTAATTTTTTATTATAAGAAAGTCTATGGGAAAATTTTTAACTTTCAGAGGCTGTAACTTTTTTTCCTAAAGAGACTGCCGATTTTCGCTTTCACTATTCTTCATTATTATTTTTTTAAATTATATCCTGTGATTTTAAAAAAAAAAAATTTTTTTTTTTTTTTTTTTAATAACAAATCCTATGGGGTTTTTTTTACAACTTTGAGAGGCTGTAACTTTTTTTTCCTAAAGAGAGCGACGATTTTCGTTTTCAATATCCTTCATTATTTTTTTTAAGTATATCCTGTGATTTTCATAAAAATCGGGGTTGACAACCCTCTGGGTAACAATTACCCTATCTATATCAATATTTTAGAAAATATATATATTGTTTATATATATATATATATATATATATATATATATATATATATATATATATATATATATATATATTTGTTTTTGTTTTTGTTTTTCTGCCGCGTTCTTCCAACTAGGGCCGCCCTCATATTCTGCAGCCCTAAGCATTGGCATTTACTTACTTACTTGATGATTTTGAGGGCTTCCTGGGGACCTCACAGGTCTCCCCTAGCCCTGGGCCACTTCAGAAAACTATAGCAAATGTCTCCAAAGAAATACAATTCTGCCTGGATCTCCCGGCATTGCGAGGTGATGAGGACCTAGTATGATCTAATTAACCTAGGAAATCCCTCCCCACCAGCCAACTGATTCTAGGTCCATTGGCATTTGCTGAGCGTTAAGATGCCTATGCCATAACCTTTAATTATCACCAATAAATTCACTGATTTAATATCGTAAAGTAACAAAACTGGCCAGTACGGTTATAATAGGAAAACTTAATAATAGGCCCACAATAACACAACAAACTGGGTTCAACGCATAAACAGGGCAACCAACTTAACATTATAAATATAAATTTAATTATTATAAATATTGCGAAAACAAGAACAAATAAAGTTGGCATCTTGAAACATCATAAAAAATAGGCCACTTAAAATTTGAAATTTTAACTGAACAATTAATTTTCTGCCTAATTATAAGTTATATTATCATTTAATAAACTAATTAAAAGCAAACTAATAACAATTTACTCGCAAACACTTAACTAAACAAATATTTAGTATGGCCTATTAAATAAAAACTTTTATGTCACACCCACAAAATTTTTTAGCCACACCCCCAAGATTGTTTCAGCCAATGAGCAAGCATTTCTGTTGTTACGTCACGCTATTCTAGCGACGAAATGTAGATATTTTATGGCCGAAAGCTCTACAATCCTACCTGGTAGTAAATACGGCCAGTTAATGTAGATAATACATCCAGTTCGATGAAAAAATCGCGACATTCAAGTTATTATTATTATTATTATTATTATTATTATTATTATTATTATTATTATTATTATTATTATTATTATTATTATTATTATTATTATTATTATTATTTGCTATTATTATTATTATTTTTCGTTATCATTGTTTCTTATTATTATTTTATTATTATTATTAATATTATTAATTACTATTATTTATTATTATTATTATTATTAATTATTATTTAATAATTATTATTATTCATTACTATTATAATTATTATTATTTTATTATTTTATTTATTTATTATTATTATATTATTATTACTATGTTATTATTATTTTTATTGGTTTTATTATTTATTATTATTATTATTATTATTATTAGAATTATTATTATTATTTTTATTATTATTATTATTATTACCATTACTATTATTATTATTATTATTATTGTTGTTGTTTTTATGAATTACCATTTTATTATGATTAGTATGATTCCTATTATTATTATTGATTTATTATAATTATTTATTTATTTATTAGAATTATGATCTAAATATAATTATTATTATTATTATTATTCTTAATTATTTATTATATATTATTATTATTATCATTATTAATTTCTATTATTATTGTTATTATTATTATTATTATTATTATTATTATTATTATTATTATTAATTATTATTATTACTTTTTACTATTATTATTACTATTATTATTATTATTATTATTATTATTATTTATCATTATTATATTATTATTATTATTATTATTATTATTATTATTATTATTATTATTATTATTATTATTATTATTATTATTATTATTATTATTATTATTATTATATTATTATTATTAATTTAATTCGTTATTTACTGTTATTTTTTGTTAATTATTATTATCTATTATTATTATTTATTATTATTACTATTATTTTGGGCTCAATGGACGAAAACGTCCCCCTAGTAGCCCTTTTCTCATCTATTTATTACTTTGTATTAATATAAATTTGTAAATACAACCATGTAATATTTTTAGAGAGAATAAAATATTTTTGATTGATTGATTGATAACTTAAAAGCTTAAGAAAATTTGTATAGAAGAAAAAGAATAAATTGTTGATTTCAAACTTTTATACATGCATTTAAGCCTTTAAGTTTTTGTTAATTATTACTTATTTACAAAAACTTTAATAAAATACCGAATGCAAAAAATACCGATTTTTCGGTGTTGCTGCCAGAGGTACAAAGATGGCCAAAATTTGTGGACTATAAATTTTTGCATTCCACTGAAATTCCACAATTTTTTTTGGTAGTCCTCTAATTGCGGAATGATATAGGCATTCCGCTAACTGCAATTCCGCAACATTTTTCAAATTATCGCAATCGCAATTACGCAATTTATTTTGGTATTCCGCAATTGCGGAATTGAGGACTTAAATTGCGGAACGCCCACCTCTGATATATATATATATATATATATATATATATATATCTCAGAGTTATATTACAGCTTTATATATATATATATTATATATATATACAGGGTGTCTCACGAGTTATGTTACAGCGGTGTATCACCGTACGGGATGTTTAAGTATGAAAATGTGTAAGAATATATAAGTTCGAATATTTAATTCATTAAAGAGAGGATGGATATGTTACTTTGTTGTCTGCTCACGAAGCATACGAAACCGCGCAACGAAACATGTCGAATGTCGAATGGGATGATATATTTTTTATGGCTTCTGTGAAATGCCCATAAAAAATGAGGTGGGCTCTTCCTCTCGACATTATTTGATACGGTTGTTCGTTTCCACGCAATGTACACATAAACAACTAGACGTCATCCGTAGACATCATGTGCCTACAAAAGCCGAAACGTGTCAATATGAAATAATTAGGTTAAATACAATAGGCATATCCAATAGTATTTAAAAATATCGATACAGCTAACAAAGGAATTAAATTAAAATACCTAATGCATACCCTTTTAGATTACATTGATATGTACTATGTTGCCTAATAAATACGGCCATGTGAATGTGTACAACCAACTAACAGCTATCATATGGAGGTTATGTCATAACCTATGAATTATGCGTAATAAAGTGTAGTGAGTGGTTTGTTTAGTCAGGGCCATACATTTGGAACATGCCACGTGACCAGTATACGCAGGACAAAAAGCGTGACATGTTGGAGGTGTACATTACGCAAAACAGGAATGCTCGCAGAGCTGCTGCAGAATATGGACAACGTTATCCACATCGACGACCGCCGAGCCACATGGCATTCCATAGAGTTTACAGACGGTTTCAAGGTACAGGGTCGATAGTTCAACCCCCTCATCACATACGGGAGGGGGGTCGTGTTCCGTACATTCGACGTCGAACTGGACGTTCTGCTATACACCCATGAAAATCCAACGTCCTCATTACGGCAGGCTAGTTCGGTCTTGGGAATATCGAAGGAAACCATGCGACGGATTCGTGTTGCATACAACATGTATCCATATAGGCCATACATTGTACATGGTTTGCATCGTGGAGACCAAAAAGGGCGGCTGGGATTCCTAGCTGTCATTGATTGCCTTATAATGGATGTACTGGACTTTTGAAGATATCGATGGACCGATGAATCTCGCTTTACCAATAACGGTATGTATAACAGGTGGAACTTCAGACATTGGGCGGAAACAAACCCCCGTCTAACATTCACTAGCCATCACCAGGTCTCATACTCAGTCAACGTTTGGTGTGGTATACTCAATAGTAGGATTATCGGGCCTTAGTTCTTCGAGGGAAATTTGACAGGACAGCGTTACCTTGTTGAATACCTTTAAGAACACAACGAAGAATATATTACTAACATGATGGGTGCCCAGCACATAATGCAGCTATAGTGACGACCTACCTCGACAGAACCTTTCCGGGAAGATGGATCAGAAGATCTGGTCCATTTCCATGGCCTGCGCGTTCACCCGACTTAACACCACTGGACTACTTTCTGTGGGGGTATCTCAAACATACCGTGTACGCTGGGTTTAATGACCCAGTAACCTCGCCCGATGATCTTCGCCGTCGAATAACCAACGCATGTAGGGGAATCAACCCGGCGTCACTGTTATTGGCATGCAATGAAACCTGGCGCCAGAGGGCTGAGGCATGTATTCGCGTGGATGGAGGCGTCTTCGAACAACATTTGTAAATACTGTATGTACAAGTTGAAACGACCGGACGTTTTTCTCCCTTCTTGCATGTTATGGATAAGATTCATAGGTGTAAATTTGTTATGATACTATTAACAACGGTATTACATTACATGTATCGATATTATGAGCTGTCTTGAATACCATTGTTTTCTTCAACCTTTTCACATTCACGTTTAAAACTATTGTTGGTAACATTGACGCGTTATGGGTACATTGCGTGGAAACGAACAACCGTATCAAATAATGTCGAGAGGAAGAGCCCACCTCATTTTTTATGTGCATTTCACAAAAGCCATAAAAAATATATCATCCCATTCGACATTCGCATGTTTGTGCGCGGTTTTCGTATTGCGCGAGCGCAGACACCAACGTAACATATCCCATCTTCCTTAATGAATTAAATAATCGAACTTATATTCCTACACATTTTCATACTTAAACATCCCGCACGGTGATACATCGCTGTAACATAACTCGTGAGACACCCTATATATATATATATATATATATATATATATATATATATATATATATATATATATATATATATATATATATATATATATATATATATATATATATATATATATGGTAAAGGTATAGCACAGGACTCCACATATTTTCTGAAAAAATTCTAAGTCCAAAATCAATATATCGATATGTATTATAATATATAATATATAATTATAATAATAATAAAATATATAATAATATATAATATATTATACGTAATTATAATATTATATAGACTATATATACATAATATATTGATTTTGGACAGAATTTTTTCAGAAAATATGTAGAGTCCTGTGCTATACTTTTACCATATACCAGTATATATATAACAGACTGCCGGATATCCGGCCGGATATCCGGTATCCGGTTTTAATTCCAGGCCGGTATCCGGTTATCCGGCCTATCCGCTAATTCCTATCCGGCCCATTCCCCCCCCTAAAAATAATTAATATATTATTTAAAATAAATAAAATTAAAAAAAATAAATTATATATTAATTTTAAAATTATATAAAATATATAAATTATATATATATATATATAATATATATATATAGTATATAATATAATTAGGATGGGCCGGATATCCCGGCAACTATCCGGCCTATTCTGGCGCAAGTTTTTTGACTATCGCGGTAATCCGCGATATCATTGTTATCTCGGCGGATAACCGGATAATTACTTTCCTGGTAGGTTCTTCCTCGTTGGGGGAAATATTCAAAATAATTTTGAAAAATTTATATATATAATATATATATATATATATATATTATATCTATATATATATATATATATATTATATATATATATATATATATATAATATATAATTATTATATTATATATATATATATATAATATATATATAATATATACTTGTTTACACTTTTGAAGTTGGGTACCATGTTATATTATTTTTACTTCATCATTTATGTTTACTGCTACAATACATTTTATCTGAAATTTGGTGGCGACACGTTCATAATTATATTTATTATAACTTAAGCTAAAGAAAATTTGTATAAAAGACAAAGAATAAAAAAATTGGTTGATTTCAAACTTTTATTCATGCATTTAAGCCTTTCAGTTTTTGTTAATTATTACTTAACTTTACAAAAACTTTAAATAAAAATAACTCGAATGCAAAAAATACCGGATTTTTCGGTGTTTGCTGCAGACGGTACAAAGATGGCAACTTGTAACAATTTGTGACTATAATTTGGCATTCCACTGAAATTCCACAATTTTTTTTGGTAGTTCTCTAACTGCTTGCGAAATTAAATTGCGGAATGATATAGGCATTCCGCTAATAATTTCGCAACATTTTTCAAATTATCGCAATTCCGCAATTTATTTTGGTATTTCGCAATTGCGGAATTGCGGACTTAAATTGCCGGAACGGCCACCTCTGATATATATATATAGCTATATATATATATATATATATATATATAATATATATAATATATTTATATATATATTATAATATATATATATAATATATATATCATCATATATATCATATTTAAGTGGTTAAATAATTTTCTTATTTTTCAGAGTATTTATGATGGAAATGATTTTTGATACACAAGAGTATCTATTTTGTTGAATAAATCTTTTTCATATTCAAAAAGAGTATTTATAATCAAGTGAATAAAAGTGAATAAATATTTTTGTTCGTTCAAAGTGAAAAGTGACAAACTATTTGAATAAGAGTATTGTTTTGGGGCCAAACCCAAAAACAGAAATAAGAAGAAACATTATTGGAATATATATAAGAAGATTAATACAATTATTTAAAAGAACTAAAAGATCATAGTATATAATTGAGAAGAATAGTACATATTCATTGACCATAAAAGAAAGAGAAACGATAACAAATTTCAAGATATTATAAATAACAGAAAAGAGGACATACTGAAGTTGATATTAACTCCAAGACCAGTACCAAATTTGAAGAAGCTTAATTCCCCTAACAAGGGTTAGTTAGATATTGAAGTTTTGTTAAATAATGAAATAAATGCACAATTTTTATTTATATTGATTAAAAAGGATTTTTCAAACTTTGCCTGATCACTGTTATTTTTAACAGGGACCAGGTTTAGAAGCTTAAGTTCAACAAGTGTGGAAGTTACACCATTTATCAACAATTCAAAGTCGGATATCAACACTTCAAATTACTCGAGAGTGGATTCCGGAAAGCAAACTACATTTGACATTTTAATTATTATTTATAACCGTGATCATTGTTACTTTTTAACAACAATACAAGAGACCAGGATTTGCCAACATTGGCAATTATCAGTGTTGAATAATTCTCCAAATAAAAATATTTAATCATTAAACAAACCAGAAGCTGTTTGTTTACAAATTGCAGGTGGTGGGTTTGCTAATCTTACTAACTTCATTAACAAGGAAGGTGAAGGTATGTGAAATTTTATTCAAGTTTATTAAATTCTAAAGTTATAAATATTAATCTATTAAGTTATTAATTATTAAATTATAAATCATTGCATTTTAGTAATAAAATATAAACAATTTTAATTGTCACTTAAATATCTAAAATATTATTGAATTAGTTAGTTAGTTAGTTAGTTTTATTCTTAAGTATAAATTTTTATCAATTATTAAATTATTTATTATTAATATAACATTTATGCACATAATGACGCATCTCATACTTCTGTAAATATAGCCTTAAATGTTCACATCCTTCTTTTTAAAACCCTGCATTGCGCTTTTGCATTACTGGCTTGCGATTTAAAATCTTTGTGTAAGTAATTACTGTTCTTTTTCCCAATAGCACCATCCCTTTTAATTGTGCACCATTCTTTCCTGGATTATTTTTAATTTCCAGTTTCAGTGGACGAGTGTGTCCAATTCTACACGCAGCAGGACCCTTTTGGTCTGAAGCAATTGTCTTGCCATTTCAATAGAAGAGAGGTCATTTCTTCCTTCCTTAAACGAATACCAAGACAATAAGAAAAGCTTAGATAGGTTAGTCCCTTCTTATTTCCCTTTTCTTATTTTATTGCCAGCACCATTATATAAATGGTAGCAGAGCGTAGTTCGCTGCGTCTCTTTTGGCCATTCTTCGTTCACTGTTTCAGTGAACATACCCTTTAAATCAAAAACACTTGTCGCAAGCCTCAAATATACATCCTTCTATACACTTATTCTCTTACCTATCATTGTTCCGCTTTTCTCCCTTCCCTTGTTCTTTCCCTTATTGGTTAAATATAACCAGTTCAAATTAATACAATAAAAATGTCTGAAGACAACAAAGAAAAGACAGAAGAGGTGACAGGAGCAGATAATCCATCAGGAAATGAGTCAAGCAACAATGATATAAGTAATGAAACAGTACAACAAGTATTAAAGCAAAATGCAGAAATGATGAAACTTATGAAATCCATGGTGGACGCATTAACAGTGAATCGACCTATTAAGGTCATGCCACCGGGAAAATACAGGAAAGGCAGTGGAGAAACGCTAGTCCAATTTCTTGAAAGATTTGAAAATTATTGTGAAAAAATGTACCCTGGATCAATAGAGGGGCAGTTGCCGTTATTGGGATCCCATTTGGAAGGACCCATCTTAAATGTATATAAAACAATAGCAACTAATACTTTCAGTTACGAAGATGTAAAAATCAAACTCCTTCAATGGTATAAAGATGAGATAGTCCGAGAGCAGAAAACTGAACTAGAAAAATTCATGGAAGCCACTCTTGAAGAAGATGAGTCGGCAGCAGTATATGCCTTGAGATTAGAGGGTTTGGCTCAGAAAGCTTTCCCTGGTTCTGATATTCGAGGAATGAAACTAGTTAGAAAACGTTTCTTGGAGAGTATTCCGCATAATATAAAAGTTCAAGTAGAGGCTACATTGGATACAGTAGAGTCCACAATGGGTGTTCAGGTCCCTTGGGAGCGCTTAGTGACTATGGTGGAAACACATCTGTTAACAAATAACAGCCGAAAAAAGGAACCTGAAGTTATTGATCTCACAAACAATACACCTATTAATATGGTGGCCGCTTCTCAACAAAATAATTGTTGTTGCCAAAAACAATCAACTTATAGGGTGGCATCCCCGAACATACCAGCAGAGAGAAGAACTAATCAGGGGGCAATACCAAAACAACCTAATAGGAATAATGCACCGAGACAACCTGAGTGGCCACAAAGATCAAAAGAATGGACCCCCACTAGAAAGTGGTCAGATAATCCCTCAAGAAAGAATAATCCTGAGCAGTACTGTCAGTTTTGCAAGAAACCAGGACACACAGTGAGGGAATGTCGCGCTAGGCCTTTCTGCCAGCATTGCGGAAAGAGAGGGCACACGTTCGATAACTGCTACAGTGCAAAGAATAAATGTTTGAGATGCCAGGAAGAAGGACATGTAGTTCAGGACTGCCCTACTAGAGGTAATGTGCGACTATGTTGTCCCTTTTGTGGAGGAGAACATTTGGGGCAGGATTGTACAACAGCCAAGAAGGGAAACTAGGTCACTCTGATGTGGAAGACCGCACATCAGAGTCAGAAGAAAAAAATTCGGATTTAGAACTTGTAATCCCTTGTCCAATAGAGAATATAGAGGGTCAAGCATATCCTGAGCGGTCTCAGGAAGAAAGGACTCCAATAACAAATACTGATCAATTTAGTAAAGAAACTGACCAACAAATCATGATGGAAGAAAATCAACTAGAGAACATTCCTAATGCTAAAGAAAATGAACAGGATGAAAATATTGACCAAAGTGAAATAATAGGTATACATATTACCTCCACAACAATAGAAACGTTATTACTTAATGTAAACATCAGGGGGCAACCCGAAATAATTAATGTGAGAGCTTTTGTGGATACAGGAGCTAGTATAAGTTTAATATCTGCTAGTTTGTTTGAAAAATTGGATCACAGAAAATACCCATTACATGAGACACCATTCAAACGAGTGTCCGGAATAGGACAAGTACTTTTCCCTGTAATGGGAGCAGTTACCCTTTCATTGGAATTTTCACCTACTTATTACACCAAAGCAAGTACCTTTGTAATAATTCCTGATGGAATCACTGAATATGAGCTAGTTATTGGGTATGACATATTGCGGGAAGAACATCTATTGCCTGACCCCCATAATGGTGAATTGGTCCTACGACGAGAAAATATGGTGACACCAGTTTCTACGGATGTCCGACACACCAGTGAAAAAGAATATCATTGTAGAGTAGCAGAAACCACTACCATACCACCCAAAAGTTTTTCAGCTTTAGAGATTAGTATTAATCTCCTCAACATATCTGACGAAGACCTGATCCTACTGGAAAACAACCCAAATGATAAAGTAATAGTGGGACCAGGAATATTATCTCTAGAACAAAATAAAACCATCATAATGGTTCAAAATACTACTGATAAAATACAGAAATTAAAAAGGGGCCAGAAGATCGGCCAGTTAGAAATAATAGGCAAAGAGTGTCCAGCCATAAACTTGGTGGAACTTAATCAAGAAAAGAAAAATGATTATGAATCATGGACCCCAGAAAACTTAACAAACGCATTTCGTCTAGAGGAGGCAGACATATCACCCATAGAAAGAAATCAGTTATTAACCCTCCTTTCTAAATATCCCACAGTACTCAGCTTAGGGGATTCTGATGTAGGTTGTACATCCATCCTCAAACATAGGATAGAGACAACTACAGAAGATCCAGTCCAAGTGCCCGTAAGAAGACTGCAAGGACCAGTTTTGAGAGAGGTAGAAGAATGTTGTCAACAGCTGGAGAAGGACGGAATTATTCAACGAAGTAAGTCACCGTATTCCGCTCCAGTGGTGCCAATCCGCAAACCTGATGGCACTATACGATTATGCATTGATTACCGTGCATTAAATAAAATCACCAGAGGAGACAGTTTCCCCATTCCTAATTTAATAGACATGCTTTTTAGTCTACAAGGCATGAAATATTTCTCGACCATAGACCTGGTAAAGGGTTATTACCAGGTAGAGATGGACGAAGACAGTGTGGAAAAAACCGCTTTCACCACTCCTCTATCTCACTGGGAATTCCTAAGAATGCCATTTGGAGTCAAAAATGGACCCGCTACATTCCAGCGGGGCATGAGGATGGCTCTAGCCAAAATACCATGGACTAGTGTCATGGTATATTTGGATGATGTCCTCATCATCAGTGACTCATTTAGTAAACACCTTGAAAATTTAGATAGGGTTTTACAGGCTTTCCAAGAAACAGGGTTTAAAATAAAACCCGCTAAGACCGATCTACTCCGCAAACAAGTGAAATATCTGGGACATTTAGTTTCTGAAGAAGGTATGATTCCCTTGGATAAAAACCTTCAGGGAATCATGGATTTTCCAGCTCCAACAACGATAAGGAAAGTGAGGCAATTCCTTGGGATGGTAAATTTTTACCGTCGCCACATTCCCAGGTGCTCAGAAATGGCAAAACCATTATTTGAACTACTTAGTCTAAAGAACGTAAAATGGACTACCCAATGCCAAAAAGCTTTTGAAGACCTAAAGAAAGCTTTGGCAGATCCTCGTGTATTATCTTACCCTGATCGCTCTGAAGATGCTTCACCTTTACTATTGTATGTAGATGCATCCAATATAGGTGCTGGGGCGTGTTTAGCTCAAGAACAAAATGGGGAACATCGTCCCATTGCTTATATTTCAACAACGTTCTCTAAGGCAGAGCAGAGATACAGTACTACGGAACGTGAAGTAGCCGCTATTCGCTGGGCTGTAAAATCTCTTAAGCCATTTTTGTATGGAATCAAAGTCTTAATCCATACTGACCATAAACCACTACTCTATCTGAACAACATGACACTAGTGAACCAAAGAGTTGCTCGAACATTAGAAGAAATTAATGATATAGATTATGAACTAATCTATATCCCTGGGAAGGAAAATGTCATCGCTGACGCCTTGTCACGATCACCTGTTCCTGACATTAAAGAAGAAGACATAAAGGACCAGAAACAGATCCCTGCTGGATATGCAGAAGTTCAAATGCCAGGAGGGGGAGATTCTTTGTTCCAGAGTTTCTCAGTATGGCTTTATGGTACACAAGAAAAACATCAAGAAATAAGAGAAGGGGTTGTGCAGGAGTTGATAGACAACCGTGCAACATACAAATTACCCATGGGAAAGAGTAATATTTCCATTACGAAACAACTCCGTCTCATGAAGCATACAGGACAATTGCCAATAGTGCAGGCCATAGAGGCTTTTGGTACACTTTTCAAGGCTAAAGTATTAGTATATTATGGGAACAGTAAGCCTTTGCAATTTGGGTGTCAACAAACCAATAAAGTTTGTGCTCTATTATGTTTGGGAGGATTCCACTATAACTTATTAGTGGGAACTAGCAATGACAATTCAAACCATCTTCAGAATGAACCTATAGCCGTTTTAGAAGAAGTCAGGGAATATGATTTGCTGAATGAATCCTTAGATGAGCAATCAAGTATATCATTACCAACTGCGGTGGTTGAACAAAGGGATCAAGTTAAAACCGGTGGGGAGGTGCCCAAAACACCTAGAATATATCAATTATCTATAATTGATCATGAAGACACACATTGGGATGAAATATCCATAACACCAGAAGAAATTAAAGACTATCAACAAAATGATCGGGTATTAAAAAAGTTATACCAGGCTGTTAAAAATAATAGGCCTTTGACAGGCAATCTTAAACCGTATTTACGTTTCAAGAAATATATTTTTATCCAAGATGGTCTCCTATGTAAATTAACCAAATATGAAGAAACAACTTACATCGTCCCTTTTACTGCCTTTACTAATTTGGCAATAATGGCCCACATTAATTTCGCGCATATAGGCAAAAACAAATTACGTGCCTTAGTAACTAGGTATGTTTGGAATCCAAAGGCTTATGATATATGTTATGACATTGCTACAACATGTTACAAGTGTCAGGCATCAAAAATTGCTAATATTATATATACTCCACCAACCATAAAAATTACAACTGATTTTCCATTTGAATTGGTGGCTATGGACCTGTTGCAATTACCCAAAACCAAGAAAGGAAATAATTATGCATTAGTTATGGTAGACCACCACTCAAAATGGATCGCTGCAATTCCCATACCTAATAAAAAGTGTAAAACAGTGACTAATGCATTTCAACAAAATATGTTACCATATCTCCCAAACATACCAAAGAAAATATTGACAGATAATGGTCGGGAATTCATCGGCCCAGAGTTTGAAGAAATGCTTCAACTTAATAATATACGACACATTTTGACAACACCTTACACTCCTTCATCAAATGGAGCTGTGGAAAGAGTTAATAGAACTATAATTCAGTACTTAAGAATGACTATCAAAGATTACACCTTGTGGGATGCAGAGTTGCCAAGAATAGTTATGATATATAACCATACTGAACATTCCCAATTAGGTCTGTCTCCTTGTGAATATATTCTCCAAAAACAACACACACCCTATAGCGGACTATCTTGGAGAACTGAAGATATATTTTGGCAACCAGGACATTCTCATTATCAACCTTACCAGTTGCACCAAAAAGTAGGTTTAAAAATACATTTACCGGGTGATTTGGTAACTAACAAATTCCGTCCTCGTTACCATGGCCCTTATGAGGTAATTAAAGTTAATGAAAATATGATTACCTATGTACTTGAATCAATTGAGGGAAAACAGTACAAAGTCCATCATCGCCAATTACGGAAGTGGTTGTTACCACCTCATTATTTAGAGAACAATGAATTATTTCAAAAATGGGCTATGAATTTAACTGATGATGACCTTTTTGAAAAAGCTGAAAAAGCCCAAGGACTAGAGAGAAAAATTGAATTAAATGAGGAAATTATTGATGAAGAGAAAGGAACTTCTAGTCAAGATCAGTTAGAAATAACTGGTTTGGATGACTCAGATGACTTTGAGTTTGAAGGTTTTGAAGTGACTGAAGAAACAGTGGCAACCTTCCAGACAATAAAAATTAAAATGCAAGAAATGCAAACCCAAATGAACTTACCTATAATTTCAGTGTCTTCTTCATCCCCTCCTAACTCACCTAAAGAAATAGAGCAAATAGAAATTATTGAAAATCTTTCGGATATTGAACTTTCTAATCTGTTGCCAGAACCAACACAAAATGAAGAAAATGAACAAGCAATTTCTTTGATTAGCAGTACTCCAGAATCAAGTTTAAAAGAATTTTTAATGGGGCATCTTGTGAGGAGTAGTAGAGCTTTACAAGAAAGGCAACCAAATGAAACTGTAATCAGATGGAGTTTAAACACTCTCAGAGAAAATAGAAATGCTCAGTCTCTTCATAGAGAAAATTTAGATGAAGTTAAAAGACGATTATCCTTAAGTGAGACTCCCCTTGAGATGGAGGAGAGAGACGATGAGCCTAGTGAGTTTGATTTTACTGGATTTGTAGAAAATGAAAGAGATGAGGTAGAGCCAACTACTATCAATAATGATGACAGGCCGCATACACGATCGCAAGGATTGTGTCAGGACATTCCAAATGTACAGCCATTTATATTAGAACGAAAAAGGACAAACAAATAATTGAAATACATAGTTCAGTATACCATACCTATCAGGTTACTAATATTTAATATCACTAATGAAAAGGTGTGAAGAATAATGAAGCAGTATCATTAAGTAAATCCGCCTGTTGACCAGTGAAAGAAAATAAGAAAATATTAAGTAAGAAAGAAAACAAGGAAAATTCTTTTGAAGAAAAACAAGTAACCTTATCCCACGTTGTTGTCTCAACAACGGGTAGGGAGGAATAAAGTGGTATTACAGTTTTCTTATTTTTCAGAGTATTTATGATGGAAATGATTTTTGATACACAAGAGTATCTATTTTGTTGAATAAATCTTTTTCATATTCAAAAAGAGTATTTATAATCAAGTGAATAAAAGTGAATAAATATTTTTGTTCGTTCAAAGTGAAAAGTGACAAACTATTTGAATAAGAGTATTGTTTTGGGGCCAAACCCAAAAACAGAAATAAGAAGAAACATTATTGGAATATATAAGAAGATTAATACAATTATTTAAAAGAACTAAAAGATCATAGTATATAATTGAGAAGAATAGTACATATTCATTGACCATAAAAGAAAGAGAAACGATAACACAATTTCAAGATATTATAAATAACAGAAAAGAGGACATACTGAAGTTGATATTAACTCCAAGACCAGTACCAAATTTGAAGAAGCTTAATTCCCCTAACAAGGGTTAGTTAGATATTGAAGTTTTGTTAAATAATGAAATAAATGCACAATTTTTATTTATATTGATTAAAAAGGATTTTTCAAACTTTGCCTGATCACTGTTATTTTTAACAGGGACCAGGTTTAGAAGCTTAAGTTCAACAAGTGTGGAAGTTACACCATTTATCAACAATTCAAAGTCGGATATCAACACTTCAAATTAATCCAGAGTGGATTCCGGAAAGCAAACTACATTTGACATTTAATTATTATTTATAACCGTGATCATTGTTACTTTTTAACAACAATACAAGAGACCAGGATTTGCCAACATTGGCAATTATCAGTGTTGAATAATTCTCCAAATAAAAATATTTAATCATTAAACAAACCAGAAGCTGTTTGTTTACAAATTGCAGGTGGTGGGTTTGCTAATCTTACTAACTTCATTAACAAGGAAGGTGAAGGTATGTGAAATTTTATTCAAGTTTATTAAATTCTAAAGTTATAAATATTAATCTATTAAGTTATTAATTATTAAATTATAAATCATTGCATTTTAGTAATAAAATATAAACAATTTTAATTGTCACTTAAATATCTAAAATATTATTGAATTAGTTAGTTAGTTAGTTAGTTTTATTCTTAAGTATAAATTTTTATCAATTATTAAATTATTTATTATTAATATAACATTTATGCACATAATGACGCATCTCATACTTCTGTAAATATAGCCTTAAATGTTCACATCCTTCTTTTTAAAACCCTGCATTGCGCTTTTGCATTACTGGCTTGCGATTTAAAATCTTTGTGTAAGTAATTACTGTTCTTTTTCCCAATAGCACCATCCCTTTTTATTGAGCACCATTCTTTCCTGGATTATTTTTAATTCCAGTTTCAGTGGACGAGTGTGTCCAATTCTACACGCAGCAGGACCCTTTTGGTCTGAAGCAATTGTCTTGCCATTTCAATAGAAGAGAGGTCATTTCTTCCTTCCTTAAACGAATACCAAGACAATAAGAAAAGCTTAGATAGGTTAGTCCCTTCTTATTTCCCTTTTCTTATTTTATTGCCAGCACCATTATAATATATATATATAATATATATATATATATATATTATATATATATATATATATATATATATATATATATATATATAGTATATATATATATATACAGGGTGTCTCACGAGTTATGTTACAGAGGTGTATCACCGTACGGGATTTTTAAAGTATGAAAATGTGTAAGAATATAAGTTCGATTTATTTAATTCATTAAGGAGGATGGGTCATATGCTTACGTTGGGTGTCTATGCAGCGCAATACGAAACCGCGCACAAACATGCGAATGTCAAATGGGATGATATATTTTTAATGGCTTCTGTGAAATGCACATAAAAAATGAGGTGGGTTCTTCTGCTCGACATTATTTGATAACGGTTGTTACACGTTCCAACGCCAATTTGTACTATATAAACATAGACGTCGCTCCGTAGTACATCATATATGCTTAGCAAAAGCCGAAACGTGTCAATATTAAATAATTATGTTAAATACAATAGATATATCCAATAGTATTTAAAAATATCGATACAGCTAACAAAGAATCAAATTAAAATACCTAATGCATACCCTTTTAGATTACATTGATATGTAGCTAAACAACTACGGCCCTGTGAATGTGTAAAAGCAACTAACAGCTATCATAATGGAGGTTATGTCAAAGTCTAACCTACAAATTAAATGCGTAACAAAGTGTATGTGAAACATATAACTTCTGAGTGGTTTTGTTTATCAGCAGCCATTATATTTTGGAACATGCGCGTGAACCAAGTGATACTCAGGAACGAAAAGCGTGACCATGTTGGAGGTGTCACATTACGCAAAACAGGAATGCTCGGCAGAGCTTGCTGCGGATAGGGACAACGTTATCCCATCGACGACCGCCGAGCCACATGGCATTTCATAGAGTTTACAGACGGTTTTAAGGTGCAGGGTCGATAGTTCAACCCCTCATCACATACGGGAGAGGGGGTCGTGTCCGTACATTCAACGTCGAACTGGAGGTTCTGCTGTAAACACCCATGAAAATCCAACGTCCTCATTAAGGCAGGCTAGTTTCGGTCTTGGGAATATCGAAGGAAACCATACGACGGATTCGTGTTGCATGTTATTTTATCTTTTTAAGTCTCACATTGTGAAAATTGTCATGCATCGTGCGAGACAAAAAAGGCGGCTGGGCCATTCCTGGCTGGTCATCTGCTTTGGCCTTCTAATGGATCTACGCGGACTGATTGGAAAAATATCTTATGGACCGATGAATCTCGCTTTACCAATAACGGTATGTATATCAGGTGGAACTTCAGACATTGGGTGGAAACAAACCCCCATATAACATTCACTAGCGCATCACCAGGTCTCGATAACTCAGTCAGACGTTTAGTGTGGTATACTCAATAGAGGATTACATCGGGCATTACTTCTTCGAGTGGAAATTTTGACAGGACAGAGTTACTCCATTTCTGTAGACTGTCCTTGTTGACCTGCTGAGGGATATACTTTTAAGATCAACAAGCGAACAAACTATATTAGCCAACATGATGGGATGCCCATAGGGACCGACCGGGGCGGGAATTTTGCCGGGGCCGGGGCCGGGGTCGGGGTTAGCTAAAATTAGAAATGTAAGTCAAAAACACTGAAAGCCTTAAAACTTAGGATGAAAATTAAATATAATTTCAATTAATTAATAATTTAAATTATAAAAAAGAATACATTTAATTAATTCATTAATAAATATTTTCGAAAGAAATTTTTAGAAAATAGTTGATTTTTCTAGAAGAATAAGTTGTATTAAATATATTTTTTTTTATATAAAAAATATATTATATAATATATATATATATATATATATATATATATATATATATATATATATATATATATATATATATATATATAATATATAATATATATATATAAGAACTACTTTGTCGCTAGTGATATATTTCTTTACAGAGGCAAGGCCCTTGGATTCCTTTTTTTATGTTATGCTTTACTGTCCTTCATTTTTATACTAAATGTACACAAAGTTAAAAACATGTTTAACGGACCCTTTTTTTTTAATGAAATAAACTTTTAAAAAAAAGGAAAGCTACATTTTCGTCCCGACACGCGAGACCTCTTCAGGCCAAGGGACTGGATTTCTTTCTTGATCTTCATCAGTTCAAGTGTGTTTTAGTTGGTCTGCTATTTTCTTCATGGTGGTGTTGAAATATTTTGATGTTTTCAGATATTCATTTTGTAATAAAAATCTATCTTAACTTCCACCAGATGCTTATTGTGTTGTTACTTATTATAAATGCAAAAAGGGATTTCCCATGATTTAAAAAAGAAGCTAATTTTCGCATCCGCGACACGCGAGACCTGCTGTCAGGCTAAGGGACTGGAATTTCTTTCTTGATCTTCCTCAGTTCAAGTGTGTTTCAGTTTGTCTGCTATTTTCTTCATGGTTTTGTTGAAATATTTTGATGTTTTTAGATATTCATTTTGTATAATCTATCTTAACTTCACCCGGATGCTTATTGTAGTTGTTACTATTACAAATGCAAAAGGATTCCATGATTTTTCGGTGGTTCGTGTGATTGATATTTCTGAATCATTTTATAATGTTGATATTGATAGAGTGGGCTGTGTTACGCCTATGACTTGTTAAAGATGAATTTATGCTGTCCTTGGGCAGGTCATCTGTATGTTGATTTTTTTCTTCTTCTCTGCAAATCTATGGTTTCACATATATATGTTTTATTGCAAAGTTATTGCAGGGTGTGTGATCATATACGGCTTTCGGGGAGTATTTTCTTTTTCGTTTTGCGGGGTATTGAGAATGTTTTTCTTAAGGTGATGTTATTTGATGGAATGAGGGTAATATTTTTTTTAGGTAATACTTTGTTTTAAACGAAATATAATCGGTAATTGACAGGAATTTGTAAACAAGGAGGTGTTTGCTATTTTCGGGGGAAAGGTGCTATA